>OY796889.1:19769567-19998883 GCA_963680785.1 Diplosoma virens
CAGACCTTCTTGGGAGATTAGGTGATTTAACGGAAGTTTGTCTTACTGGGCAAGCATTTTTACTTTTATCATGGGGCTTTTCGAATTTGCGCAATTCACTTGAAGCATTTAGAAGTGAAATACCAAAATCTGTCGACTTGTAAGATTCTTCTTCCGTTATAAAATCAAATAAGCTTTCAAAACTAGGCTCATTTGTGTGTCCAAACCGATTTGCCAAAAACTTTAAGAACTCTTTTTTAGTTACATCCGGCAAACGCTTAGCCAAATCCAATACAAATCGACCTTCTACTTTATCTGGTTGATTATAAGCTTTGGCGTAGAGCAAACATTGAGACAATTGGTCTTTATATTCTTTTAGCGCAAAGGCCGAATCTGATTTTAATTTATCACCATACCGAAACTTGCGGATTTCCGGTTCAGCATAAAAACCACCTCTAACACCAAATCTCTGCGACAATCTTTCAAGAGACATTTCAATGCGCCTAGCCTCAGACAGGCCAGGTGTGTCAGCAACCAGATTAGAAATATTTTGGCCAGCAAGTCCAACACAAGCAGCTTGCAACAAAGTTAAACGTGAATTTTCGAACGGACAACTATCCATTAACGCCTTAATGCGATTATGAAAGAAAATATATGGCATATTACTTCCGTTGTAATTAATCAAAGACGCCTTATCTATGAAAGTACGACAATTTTGATATTGAAAGAAACTGTCCTGCTGAATCGAGCCTGACTGCACAGGAGACAATCCATTATTCCAATTTAAACCACCAACATTGCAAGATCTATCATTCGTAACAGCAGGTAAGGCAGCACTAACATACTTATTTTTAACACCACCATCATATTCAACAGCACTTTTACCATATGGACCACAAATTTTAGGGCATGTCTCGGCCCGACCAGACGGCACACCAGGGGAAACTACATATTTCTCAAAGTCAGGAGGCACACTTCGGGCGGCCCCAAAAGCCACATTGCCTCGCAGAGACCTATCATTGCTACCTAGAAAATTATTTGAGTCAGAAAACTTCTGCAAGGTTAAATTCTCCCGGACAGCAATCTTGGGGAGTAACACATCACCAGTCTCACCACCACCACCAGAGATCACAGCCTTACTTTGCTGACTATTAGTATTCAAATACCCACCATGGGTTTCAAGAAAATTGGTTCTGGTGTGGGCTGACCGCCTTGAACTGACTTGAGAACCAGACCGTGACTTACGGCATTCCAAGTCCTTCTTTAAAAATTCAGCCTTTAATGCTGCCTCTTTTAAGGCCAGCTCCGCCTTGAGCTCTGCCTCTTTCTCCTCCCGGGCCAGTTGTGCCTGCCTTTCCTCCCGGGCTAGTTGTGCCTGCCTTTCCTCCTGGGCCAGTTGTGCCTGCCTTTCCTCCTGGGCCAGTTGTGCTTGCTTTTCCTCCCGAGCCAGTTTGGCTAACCTTAAATCAGCCATGATGCGATTAGTCTCCATCTGCCGTTGAATTTCAATTTGTGCTTCAGACAAAACAGAGGTACATGAAGCTCTAGACCCCAAGTTGGAGACACTATCCTCTGGGTCAATAATCCCATCATTATCTACCCCCCTGGCCATAGATCTAGTGGTCATACCTAAGCGAGTACCAACCTGCACCCCTCCCGGGACAACCTCATCTAACCCCAAACCAGACGGGCCAACATCGGGCAGCCCTACGTCAATATCTTTACTAGACATAGCTAAAAATCTTAACAATAAATACACTACCAAATGAAACAAATCACAATTACCACAAATTACTAAAGAAACAAACTACCAGTTCACAGCTTAATTAGAAAATCCAAATTCCACGGTACCTTTAGTTGTGAGGAATTTTCTTGCAATTCCCCTCTGGAGTCTTCAAATTAAATTATACTTTTCACACAGTTCAATTAAATTAAGCAATTTTACCAACAGTTTATTTCAAAGTAGGTTATTCAATTTAAGAGCTCTTCTTATATAACAAATTTACTTGATCTTCTTAAAACTTCACTTGTTGAAATTTACTTGTTAGCTTGTGAAAAATCTTTTGAAATTTGCTTGTTAACCTTGCGAAAAGTTTTTGAAATTTTGTTACTTCCACAAATTTTAGTTTTCTAAATTTTGGAAAGTTTTTTAAATTTTGTTCCGATGTTAAAAAGTTTTTTGAAATTTTGTAGAATTTATTTGGTAACTTAGTACGTTGTTTAATTGTCTACCTTTTTTGGCGCCTGCTAAGAAGGCCTCGCCAATAACACAATCTCGGTGTCTACTAAACGATAATTCTTAATCTTCTTGCTGGATCTGACCTTCGAACCAGCGACAGCAAAAATATAGTCTAGCTAAATCACAGCTCAGACTACCACAATATCTTCTTTATTAAGAAATATGCTCCAATCCACTTAGGAGCCCGAATAGTATAAATCAAATCAACAGGTTAAAACTCAATAGCTTAATTCTTCACAATCACGTAGACCACCAAAGACTTGCGGCAAGAAACCATGACTTCACACAGTTATCAATTTTCCAATTTTAAGTTACCACAACGAAACATCCAATTATTTAATAATATCACTGCTTTTCAGCGAATCGTATTTATACCATTCAGTAAGATTACTCGAATGTTCTGAAATTATCTCCATCACCGCACTATTACGTCATAATCAAAACAGGCAATCGGATAGTTCTGGAAATTACTTTAAATTTCGTGAAAATAAGCGGTGTTGCCATTTTTTCTTGTAAATAAAAATAAATTATTTAAATTGCTCATAAAACTGTTATTTCTTCGGCTATTTGAGCCGGACCAAAGCAAAATCAAAGATATTTCTTATGAGATTGTGAATCTACATAATTTGGGCGATTTTTAGGAACGGAACACCATGGAACAACTGAAAAATGCAAATCTAAATCACTGCAAAAAATTGGAAACAGCCCTTCACGATTCAGTTTTAAAAAGGTTGTTACCATTTTTAAATTGTATGGATAACAGACTTGCGTCCCTTCTTGACCCAAGATTTAAACAGGAGTGGATTGAAAATGATGATGAAAAAGAAGAAGCTCTGCGGGTGCTACAAACGCACGTCACAAGTAGGCTTGGTTTTTTTCAAGAAGACTGTAGCAGTAGCAACAGCACAGATAATGATAATGGAAGCCTTGCCAAAGAGCCAAAGTTATTTGACTTCATTGCAGAAGGCTCAAAAAGAAAAAACCGAAGAATTCAAGAAGAGAAGTAGAAATTTATTTTGCTGAAGACATCTTGCACTTTGACGAAGATCCACTAACGTTTTGAAGAAAAAATCAGAAGAACTTCCTACACTAGCTGTGTTAGCCAAAGAATTTTTGGGACTAACAGCAACATCTGCACCTGCAGAAAGATTATTTTCAATTGCAGGAAATTGCTACATTGCAAAACGAAATTTACTGGGTACAGATACTTTTCGCAGCCTGATGTATATCAAGTGTAATTCAACCATATATGAGAAAGTGAAACTGTAAATCAATAAAAAGTGTGAAATTAAGTGTATACATTTGATGACAGTTACTAAGGAGGCTGTGTTTTTCTTCTGGGTAAATAAGTGAAGTTAGGATTGTATACACTATGCAGAAAGTACAGGCTTTTAGCGCTAAACAATGGTTTATAAGAAGTTATTTCTGCATAATACCCTAAAGTACTCATTTGTTTATTGTGTTGTTCAAGTGTCGTGCTAGAAGCAGATCAGCTGTATTGTTTAAAATCTTTTTCATGCCTTTCTAAGTGTAAGCTCTGCATGACAACAATATGTTTGTTTTTTTCAGTTGGTCAAATAGTAATTATTATTGAAATTGTTATACAAGACTTTTGCCTATATCTTTCTGGAAATATTTGCATGTATTGCATTCATTAAAAAAAAGTAATTGTAATTTGTAATTAAATTAGACATTAAAAAGTAATTGTAATTGTAATAGTAATTTTAGTTTTTTTAAAACAAAGTAATTGTAATTGTAACGTAATTAAAAATCTTTAATTTGTAATTGTAATTGTATTTGTAATTGATAAGAAATTGTGTAATTGATCCAAGTCTGATGCAGACGCTTTAAATTAGGTCTAGAGACGCATGGAGCTGCATGGAGTCGCATGGAGCCACCGTGTAAACTTCAAATATTATAGGAGCTGTATGCAGACCTTTAAATTAGGTCTAGAGACGCATGGAGCTGCATGGAGCAGCATGGAGTCGCATGGAGCCATCGCATAAAATTCAAATACTACAGGAGCCATATGCAGATCCTTTAAATTAGGTCTAGAGACGCATGGAGCTGCATGGAGCTGCATGGAGCTGCATGAAGCTGCATGGAGCCACTGTGTAAACTTCAAATACTACAGGATCCGTGTGGAGACCCTTTAAATTAGGTCTAGAGATGTATGGAGCCGGATGGAGCCGCATGGAGCCACCGTGTAAACTTTAAATACTACAGAAGCTGTATGGAGACCCTTTAAATTAGGTCTAGAGATGCATGGAGCCGCATGAAGCCGCATGGAGCTGCATGGAGCTGTATCGAGCCGCATGGAGCCACCGTGTAAACTTTAAATACTACACGAGCCCTATGCAGACCCTTTAAATTAGGTCTAGAGATGCATGGAGCCGCATGAAGCCACCGTGTAAACTTCAAATACTACAGGAGCCGTATGCAGACCCTTTAAATTAGGTCTAGAGATGCATGGAGCCGGATGGAGCCGCATGGAGCCACTGTGTAAAATTCAAATACTATAGGAGCCGTATGCAGACCCTTTAACTTAGGTCTTATGCATGGAGCTGCATGGAGCCACCGTGTAAACTTCAAATACTACAGGAGCCGTATGGAGACCCTTTAACTTAGGTCTAGAGATGTATGGAGCCGCATGGAGTCGCCGTGTAAGCTTCAAATACTACAGGAGCCGTACGTAGACCCTTTAAATAAAGTCTAGAAATGCATGGACCTTCATGGAGCCGCATGGAGCCATATTGTATACTTCAAATACTACCGGAGCCGTACGGAGACCCTTTAAATAAAGTCTAGAGATGCATGGAGCCGCATATGGAGCCACCGTGTAAACTTCAAATACTACTTGAGCTGCATACAGATCTTTTAAATAAAGTCTAGAGATGCATGGAGCCGCATGGAGCCACCTTGTATAAATTGCATGTTTCAAATAGTATAGGAGCCGTATGGAGACCATTTAAATGAAGTCTAGAGATGCATGGAGCCGCATAGAGCCGCATGCAAACCTTTTAAATAAAGTCTAGACATGCATGGAGCCGCATAAGCCGTATAGAGCCTCCTGGAAACCCTTTAAATGAAGTCTAGAGATGCATGGAGCAACCGTGTAAACTTCAAATACTACAGGAGCCGCATGGAAACCCTTTAAATAAAGTCTAGAGATGCATGGAGCCGCATGGAGTCGCATGAAACCGTATGGAGACCATCTAAATGAAGTCTAGAGATGCATGGAGCCACAGCGCATATTTCGAATAATACAGGAGCCGCATGGACACCTTTTAAAATATAGTCTAGAGATGCATGAAGTCGCAAGGAGACTTTTCAATTATTATTTAGAGGTGTATAGGTGCATGGAGCCGCATGAAGCCACAGGATAAACTGAAAATATTGCTGGAGCTGCATAAACATCTTTAAAGTTTTGCGTAAAGATGCATGGCGCCGCATGTAGCCGCAGATTACATTTTAAATACTACAGAAGCCGCATATAGACATCTAAAAACGTTTTTTTGAGAAGCATGAAGCTGCATAAGGATCTTTAGCATTGTTCCGTTCTTAAAAATTGCCCACATTATGTATTTTCACAATATCATAAAAAATCTTTTTGATTGCGCTTTGGTCCGGCTCGAATAGCCGAAGAAATAACGGTTTTACAAGCAAATTTAAATATTGTATATTTAGTGACAAGAAAATGGCAACACTTTCGTGGAGAACTTTCGAGATTATCGTGCTTGACTGGTTTTGTCTCGTGACAGTCAGTATGATGCAGTATTGCTTGTTTGTGAGTCGCTGGATCTAGCAAGATGATGCAATGTTGAGTGTGTGACGGTAGCCGTTTAGTTTGTTCCTTGTTTTAATTTGAAGTTTATTTTTTGGCAATCCGGTTTTAGTTAACAGTTTGCTATTGGTTGTTTCGTTCGTATTTAAGTCGGTGCAGCGTAGTTTTCTTTCTTTTCATTCGTTCGTTCATCATTGGTGCAGACATTTCGTTGGTTGGTAAATCATTCTTTCGTTCAAAGAAACGCGTATTAAGCAGGTAGAACTTGATTTGTTTGTGTTATTTTGATTTATTTAATACTGTTTTGTGTTTTATTTTAGTTAGCGTCGTCTCTAATACATACAATAACATTGGTTCGTTGTTCGTTGGTGGTTATTGTAAAAGTGACGTCGCGTAAGTATCGAAGCTGCTTAATATTTCTACTCAAACTGCAACCTGGTGTGCTGCAGCTACAGTAACTGCTTATTGTTGAAAAATGAATTCGCAAAAAAGCGTAAGTATTTCTGAACAAGAAATAAATTCACTGCCTGGACCAAGTGTGAAACCGGAGAACAGTCAGATCGAAATAATCAAGCCACGTGTAAAGAAATTGACTCCTAAGGCTCTACAATTTAAAAGTGAAGAATTTAAGAAGAAATTTGAAAAGGAAATTAAATTAACTGACACGGCAATCAGAAACTTAAGACTTACCTTAATTATTTCTGAAGTTGGCGAAGAGATTCGAGCTGTTTCTGTTTCAGCAAATAAAGGTCTAGGTAATGTTAAAGGTGTTCTAGAAGAACTTCAGAGCCTTGTAAAAGAATCCGAATATAAAGTATTAGAAGGTATAAGTATTTGGAATTGCAAAACAGTTTTGACAAAGCTTTGGAAAAGGCTCAAGCTGCAATGGAGCGTCTCACTGCGAAAGCTGAAGGTAATCTGTCAATCAAGTCTAGAGGATCCGATGCGTCCACGTGTAGTCGCTCGAGTAGATCTACGAAAAAATCATTATTAAGAAGAAGAATTGAAAGATTGGAACAATCTTTAAAGGCTCAATCAGATTTACAAGGAAGGTCAAAGCAAATTGAAGAATTAGAAGCCCGTGAAAATGCTTGTGATATTTCTCTTCCACCTACGGAGACGGAAATGGAAAGACAGAGTCGTATTCTAAGTGCGTTAGAAGGCCCATCACAGGAAAGACTAGTCAACAACCCTACACCAGGACGTAGAATTATAGAATCTTCACACTATCAACCAAGTCAGGCTCCCAATTTTCCAAGTGCATTTTGTCGAATACCTGATGTCAAAATAGAACCTTTTAGTGGAAATGTGGTTGAATTCCCCGCTTGGGAAATTGCATTTAATGCGTTGATTGAAAGTCAACTGACTTCAATCGAATTAAAAATTAATTTGTTAAGTCAGCACTTGAGTGGCGAAGCAAAGTCTCTAGTCCTTGGTCTGCTCTCGAACCACACTGAATCTTCGTATCAAGCCGCGAGAAATCGACTTAAGCAGAGGTATGGCAACCCCACAATAATCAGCCAAGCTTTCCTTGATAAGTTGCACGAATGGCCTATTATAAAATCCCATCAAGCGGAAGAATTGCTTAAGTTTTCTGATCTATTAGTTCAAATATCAGAAATTAAAAAAAACGTTAGCGGTTTAGGTATTCTAGATTTTCCTAAAGAAACGAAGATCATTCTTTCAAAATTGCCTACCTACATCGAAAACGAGTGGAGAAATTCTGTATGCATATGGAGAGAAGTAAACAACTCTTACTCCTATCCCCCATTTGAATATTTTGTACAGTTTATAGAAAGGAGAGCGACAAGAGCCAACATTCCCAAGCTGCAAAACATTGTAAGATCTTCCGGAGCAATGAAAACTACCAATACTAGACGTGATTCAAAAGGTGCTATGACTTTAACAACCAGTATTTCGGATAAATCTTTAATTTGTACGTATTGTTCGAAAAATCATGATATTAATAACTGTGTTGAATTTTCCAGGTTGTCCAGAGAAACTTGTATGAACTTCTTGAAGGACCGCAGGTTGTGTTTCGCATGCGGATCTACTTCTGAACATTATTCGAGAATATGTAACAACCGAAGTAAGTGCAAAATTTGCGGTAAATGGCACCTTACTCCCCTGCATATTTATAACAATGATGTGGTGACGAGTTTAAAATGTACCGAAGTTGATGCGTATAACAATCAAAGCAATTTAGTTGACAACTCTGATAGTTCCAGTATGGGTTCGTAGCAAAATGGATTCTTCAAAAGAAATACTTTGTTATTGTATTTTAGACGATCAATCAAACGCTTGTTTTATATCGAATAAGTTACGACAGCAATTAGGAGTAAGCGGGTCCCCTACCACTTTGACACTGTCTACAATGCATAAAAGCAGAAGTTTCATTACATGTAAACATGTTTCGGATTTGGAAGTACTTAGCTTTGATCGTAAAACATTTATTCAACTTCCACCAGTGTTTACCAGAGACCACATTCCTGCAAGCCGATCTCAGATTCCCAAACCCGAAGTTGCCCGAAGTTGGAAACACTTAGAGGCTGTATCTCGTCAAATGGTTCCGTTTCATGATTCGGCAGATGTCGCTATTTTGATAGGAAACAACCTTCCCAGCGCAATTAGACCAAGAGAAGTTATAGCAGGTAATGATGACGAACCCTATGCGCAAAAATCTATCCTAGGCTGGGGAATTGTTGGTGTTGTTGGTTCTTCCGAAAAAGGTAATGTTTTGGTATCTAATCGGATAAGTGTATCCAGTAGGAGCAGCCTTCCTGTGACAACGGCTACCTCTAAAGCATTAGTCAAACCTCAGAAAACTTACTCTAATGCTAAATTTGTTTTCACGACAAAAACTAAAGAAATTTTTAATCCTTTACAGGTCAGGCAAATGATGGAGATCGATTTTATCGAACCAGGTGGAAAAAACATCGAATTGTCAATAGAAGACCAAAGGTTTGTCAAAAAGCTCTCGGACAACATTCAACAGCAAGACGACGGCCATTACGTTATGCCTTTACCTTTAAAATCAAATCAAATTGCATTGCCAAATAATAGACCTTTAGCTTTTAAGAGATTAATGCAATTAAAATGTCGTTTCAGGAGGAATCCTTTGTTTCGTCAGGACTACGTGAAATTCATGAATGAAGTAATTACAAATTGGGCTGAAAAGATTCCGGACTTTGAATTAAACTTGGATAATGGAAATGTGAACTACGTACCTCATACTGGAGTCTATCATCCGAAGAAACCCGGTAAAATTCGTGTAGTTTTTGATTGTTCAACTGAATTTGAAGGAGTGTCTATTAACGATTATCTGTTGAGAGGTCCCAATTTAATGAATGGTTTGGTGGGGGTCCTCTGTCGTTTTCGTTTAGAAGAAGTGGCACTTGTCGCGGACATCAAGGCTATGTTTCACCAGTTCTTAGTTTGCAAAGGTGATAGAGATCTTTTGAGGTTTCTTTGGTGGGAAAATGGTGACACAAAAAAACCGGTTAAAGAGTATAGAATGATGGTACATCTTTTTGGAGCAGTTAGTTCTCCTGGTTGTGCAAATTTTGGGTTAAAAAGAGCAGCTGATGATGGTGAGATTGAATTCGGTGAAGCTGCTGTTAATTTTGTTCGCAATAATTTTTATGTAGACGATGGTCTTATTTCAGTTTCTTCAGTGAAAGAAGCAATCGACCTTCTGCGAAATAGTCGTGATCTTTGTGCAAGGGCTGGATTGAAGTTGCACGAGGTTGTATCGAATAAATTAGAAGTTTTGGAGTGCTTACCTGAATCAGACAGAGCTACCTCCAAATCATTTAACATTCGTACTGACTCTCTTCCGTTGGAACGTGCTCTTGGAGTTGTTTGGTGCATTCAAAACGATACGTTTCAATTTAGAATCAATACTCGTAATAAAGTGCGTTGCTCTTTTGTTTTAGGTAAAGCCAGAGTCGCATCCCTGAAACAAATAACTCCAACAGCAGCTGTGGTGTTAGGGAAAATGAACAAGTTTCTTAAAGATGAGTCGAAACTTGTGAACGTCAAAGAATATTTCTTGGTTGACAGTAAGATTGTTCTTGGTTATATAAATGATGAAGACTTTCGGACCTTTTTGACTGAGGTTAAATGTATGATACCCTTAACTCCTAATCATGTGTTGACAAAGAAGCCAAATTTGTTATTACCATCCCCTGCAAAATTTTTTGAAACAGATCAATACGCGAAAGAGCGCTGGAGGCGGGTGCAGCTCTTGTCCGATCAATTTTGGAAGCGATGGCGAAAGGAATATCTTCACCTGCTGCAATCGCGTACGAAGTGGGTCGCCCGAAAAAGGAACATGAAAAAAGGAGACGTGGTCATTATCAGCAACAATATCTCCGAACCTCGCAGCCAATGGAGGTTGGGCCGAATTGAAAATCTCTACCAATCAGAAGATGGTCTTGTGCGAAAGGTCAAGTTGCGTATGGCTGATACGCACTTAGATCGGTTCGGCCGAAGGACAAAACACTTTTCCTTTTTAGAACGACCAATACATAATATCGTTCTGTTGATTTCCGCCGAAGATGAACCACAGAGACAATTGTTGAGGAGGAAGAACGTTCGATTTCTGTGCTGCTTATCGTTTTGCTTCGTGTACATTGTTTTTTGATATCGCTTGCTATAATAATTGTGTGCTATGTATTTTGACGTCGTGTGTGTAACCGTAATTTTTCGTAACTAATTGTGTGACCTTTATTTGCGTTTAATTCATAGTTCATAGCGCCTTCGTTTAAAACCGTATTAGTTTCACCTAGGGGTTTTACTAAAACAGTTTTGGGGGGGTATGTGACGGTAGCCGTTTAGTTTGTTCCTTGTTTTAATTTGAAGTTTATTTTTTGGCAATCCGGTTTTAGTTAACAGTTTGCTATTGGTTGTTTCGTTCGTATTTAAGTCGGTGCAGCGTAGTTTTCTTTCTTTTCATTCGTTCGTTCATCATTGGTGCAGACATTTCGTTGGTTGGTAAATCATTCTTTCGTTCAAAGAAACGCGTATTAAGCAGGTAGAACTTGATTTGTTTGTGTTATTTTGATTTATTTAGTACTGTTTTGTGTTTTATTTTAGTTAGCGTCGTCTCTAATACATACAATAACATTGGTTCGTTGTTCGTTGGTGGTTATTGTAAAAGTGACGTCGCGTAAGTATCGAAGCTGCTTAATATTTCTACTCAAACTGCAACCTGGTGTGCTGCAGCTACAGAGTGGTTGTTGTTTTTAACCTGAATTTGAGTCAATTTGGAGAACTTTCGAGATGCATGTGACCGAGTGATATAAATAAGGCGCGCTCGGAAGCATTATTATTGATGGAATGTTACGTTGTGATAAATCGGTATTGGAAATTGTGTAGCTTTGTGAAATCATAATTTTTTAAGCGCAAGTCTTTGGTTGTCGACGTTATTGTGAAGAGCTGAAGAGTTAAGCTACTGAATCTATATTTGCTGTTGATTTATTTCTTGTTGAATTTACTATTTTGGGCTCCTAAGTCGATTGGAGCATATTTTATTAATAAAAAGGATATTGCGGTAGTCTGAGCTGTGGTTAGCTAGACTATATTTTTGCCGTTACTGGTACTTAGGGCTGGTCCAGTAAACAAAGATTAAAAATTTTATTTTTTAGTAGACACCAAGATTGCGTTATCGGCGAGCCTTCATTACAGGCGCCGAAAAGTTAGACGACTAAATAACGAAGTAAGTTACCAACTGAACCTAAATTTCAAAAACCTTTTATCAACTGTAACAAAATTTTAAAAACTCTCCAAGCATATTGTATAGAAAATCCTAGAGTTGCATGCAGCAGCCGAGTAAACTTCAAGTACCGCAAGAGCTGTGAAGCGATTGTGATTTCTTGTTGTTGTCTAACTGTGAAAGGTAAAAAGCCGCTATATAGTTACACTACTTATTGCACAATCGTTCCATTCTTATGTTTATTCTAGCTGTTTTACGAAAGCAGTCAAATAATAGCTTTTAATATTTAATTTTAATTCTATCGTGACATTCAAACATAAATTACACCGTTGTTCGGTTGTTTCTTAATTTGACAAAATAAATAATAAAACTTTATTCTTCTGGGGCAACACAGGAAATGAGAAAAAAACAGTTCAAATAATTGCTATTAAAGAACGCCAAGAAAAAATTCGGTTCGAGCCTTGCAGTCATCACAGCCGCATGTACACCTCTAAAAAGTTGTTTAGAGATGCCACATGAAGACCTGCTTTCTTCCTCTCTTCATTTATCTCTTTCCTTTTTCTCCACTGTTTTCCACCCCTTCTTTGCATCCTAGTAGCATGTCCACCAGTGACCCTTGGTGCCCAGTCACTGGTAACGGTCGATGTTTTCCCGGGCCTCGACCGATCCGGTATGAAGTCAGATTTTACAACGCGCATTGAAAAATATTTGGCTATGTTTTACGCCGGATGCCCTTCCTATCGCAACCATCCCCATTTATCCGGGTTTGAGACCGGCACCAAGGCTGCTCTGATTTGAACAACCTTTGAGGCTGGGTTATAAAAACTCTCTGCTAATAAATTGATAATTTTATTTGTTCAATTTTCAACTAGGCTTGATTGTGCACGTTATGCGCAAATGGGTAACTTCAAATAAAAAAAAGTCATCACTTTATTTTTTTAGCTTAGATTGAGTTTTAGGTTTTTTTAGGACAGCCAAATGAAACTTCAGGTAACGGAAAGCGTTTAAAATTTAGCTCTTAACCTGGTCCAGATGTTCTGCTAATTTTTGAAATTTTTTAAAGTGTGCCGCATGTTCGAAAAAGTAGTGGAGCACAGGTCTAGAGTACCGCCTTTAGCCAAAACAAGTGCCACTGCTAGTTGTCAGAGCTCAGATGGCTGGATGTTTGAAAAAACTGTTAAGTAGTCCGTTGGGGAGGGACGGAGGCATCCAGTGACTACGCGCAAAGCGTCATTCAAAACACTAAATATGAACCAACTACGAGAACAAACAAGACTCCAATACTCGGCTGTTGGATAGACTAAAAACAAGAAAGCTGTATCTGATGTTTTGACACCAGCACCGGCTCTGAAGCCCCACGTTACCTCAGCAGTGGGACAGGCAAAAAACTTGAGTGATTTGTCTACTTTTACTTCAAGATAAATCGGAACCAAACACAATGGTGAATGTTGATTACTGTAAACTTTTAGCTCACATTTTTTCTCAATCTGGATACTGTGGAAAGCGTATTATGCATCTAGATGTAAAAAAAGTTGTGATTGATTTTAGAGGAACACTGTTTCTCTGACACTCGAGACTATTTTGCTTACTGTTGCCGCTAGAGTGAAACCTTTGTTGCGAACTAGATTTATAATCATTCGAACCACGCATTTATTCAGCAGAAGCTCCATGCGGCTCCATGCATCTCTAGACTTTATTTAAAGGGTCTCCATGCGGCACCTGTAATACTTGAAGTTTACACGGTGGCACCATGCATCTCTAAACTTTATTTAAAACGTCTGCATGCGGCTTTTGTACTACTGGAAGTTTACACGGTGGCTCCATGCGACTCCATGCGGCACCATGCATTTCTAGACTTAATTTAAAGGGTCTTCATGCGGCTCCTGTAATATTTGAAGTTTACACGGTGGTTCCATGCAGCTCCATGCGGCTTCATGCGTCTCTAGACTTAATTTAAAGGGTCTGCATACGGCTACTGTAGTATTTAAAGTTTACACGGTGGATCCATGCGGCTCCATGCAGATCCATGTGGCTCCATGCATCTCTACATTTTATTTAAAGGGTCTGCATACGGCTTCTGTAGTGTTTGAAGTATACAAGGTGGCTCCATGCGGCTTCATACATCTCTAGACCTAATTTAAATGTTCTGCATACGGCTTCTGTAGTATTTGAAGTTTACACGATGGCTCCATGCGGCTCCATGCAGCTTCATGCGTCTCTAGACCTAATTTAAAGGGTTTGCATACCGCTCCTGTAGTATTTGAAGTTAACACGGTGGCTCCATGCGGCTCCATGTATCTCTAGACCTAATTTAAAGAGTCTCCATACGGCTTCTGTAGTATTTGAAGTTTACATGATGGCTCCATGCGGCTCCATGCAGCTCCATGAGTCTCTAGACCTAATTTAAAGGGTCTGCATATGGCTTCTGTAGTATTTAAAGTTTGCACGGTAGCTCCATGCGACTCCATGCGGCTCCATGCGGTTCTATGCGGCTCCATGCATCTCTAGACCTAATTTAAAGGGTCTGCATACGGCTTCTGTAGTATTTGAAGTTTACACGGTGGCTCCATGTTGCTCCATGCAGCTCTATGCATCTCTAGACCTAATTTAAAGGGTCTGCATATGGCTTCTGTAGTATTTGAAGTTTACACGGTGGCTCAATGTGGCTCCATATGCAGCTCTATGCATCTCTAGACCTAATTTAAAGGGTCTCCATACGGCTCCTGTAGCATTTAAAGTTTACACGGTGGTTCCATGCGGCTCCATGCAGCTCCATGAGACTCCATGCAGCTCCATGCGGTTCCATGCGGCTTCATGCGTCTCTAGACCTAATTTAAAGGGTTTGCATATGGCTTCTGTAGTATTTGAAGCTTACACGATGGCTCCATGCGGCTCCATGCATCTCTAGACCTAATTTAAAGGGTCTGCATACAGCTCCTGTAGTATTTGAATTTTACACAGTGGCTCCATGCGGCTCCATCCGGCTCCATGCATCTCTAGACCTAATTTAAAGGGTCTGCATTCGGCTCCTGTAGTATTTAAAGTTTACAGGTTGGCTCCGTGCGGCTTGATACAGCTCCATGCAGTTCCATGCATCTCTAGACCTAATTTAAAGGATCTGCATATGGCTCCTGTAGTATTTGAAGTTTACACGGTGGCTCCATGCAATTCCATGCGGCTCCATGCACCTCTAGACCTAATTTAAAGGATCTGCATATGGCTCCTGTAGTATTTGAAGCTTACATGGTGGCTCCATGCAGCTCCATGCAGCTCCATGCGGCTCCATGCGGTTCTATACATCTCTAGATCTAATTTAAAGGGTCTGCATACGGCTCCTGTAGTATTTGAATTTTACACAGTGGCTCCATGCAGCTCTATGCAACTCCATGCGGCTCCATGCGCTCCATGCATCTCTAGACCTAATTTAAAAAGTCTCCATGCAGCTCCTGTAGTATTTGAGGTTTACACGGTGGCTCCATGCGACTCCATGCGGCTCCATGCAGCTCCATGCGGCTCCATGCGGCTCCATGCGGCTCCTGTAGTATTTGCAGGTACCCGACCATCGGTCTCACTAAATTACTGCTGCAGCCTACATTTCCTACTCCAGCTTTGCTAAGCTGATTTTGTAGCTTAAAAAAGCTGTGCAATTTGCATTCAACCAAAGAAGGCAAAGATGAAAAAACTTCGTTTACAAACAATCCTAGGCAGAAATTTAGGGTTTTCTTTAAGGGACCCGAAATTTTTAATCAGCTTACAAGTAGGCTACATATTGAAATATTATAAATACTCATTGCCAATATGAAAAAGTGAATAAACTGTAGCCTACGTTATTACCAACGTTACTATAAAATACAAGCTATGAATCATTACAACATCCACAACCAGTGATGGCTTTAATAGCGTGCAAACTGTGCAGCCGCACCGAGCTCCCCCCTAAAATACATCAAATAAGTGGCCCCCTACACAAGAAATTATTCTATTTCTTTATAGTAGCACCAGGACGTTGATTGCAAGTCAAAAAAAAGAAAAAATTTTTGAATCAGCAGCATGCTCGGCTTCTGCTCGTTAGGTTGTGTCACTTAATTGTGCTTGTTAAAGTAAAGACATTTTTTTTAAAATTAGAGATCACATTGTTTTCCGACACTAAAAAGTGGGTCTGCATACTTTGGATGATTCAATAGTGGCCCCCTTAAGTTGTAGACCTTTTTTGTGTTTTCTTTTTTAGAGATCACATTGTTTTCATACACTAAAAATGGCTTTGGCTACCTTTTTTAGTACACTAAATAGTGGCTACCCTTACTTTTCTTGCACCGGGCCCCCCTGTTTGTAAAGCCATCACTGTCCACAACATTGTGTTTAATCATAGTTTAACGCAGGGCATCAAATGCTCTAAAACAGTGTTTCTCAAACCATGGGTCGCCAAGGCTATGCGGATGGGTCGCGAAGGCTTGTAAGTTACCGCGCGTAAAAGAAAAAGATCTGCGCACACAAGATTTGAGAAGTGAAAAACCTTGTTGAGGTGTCATTACGAATTTAAGAGGAAAGTAAAGAAAATTGGAATCAGATTCGAGGTGAAGACCTTTTTTTTTAGAGAACACTACGTTTTCACTACGCTCAGTCAAATTTACTTGGGTCGCAGACATCTTTGCAAATCGTTGTTTTTAGCGATTTTGGGTCGCAGAAAAAAAGGCTTGAGAAACACTGCTCTAAAATAATGGGCTACTCCAGTTCACGTTCACGCTTAGGTTCAGCAAATTTCATTTTTTGTTGTTTAGTAAGGGTTGGGTTTTTCGGTTCGGGTATACAAAGAACAATTAGCTGTTAATACGAGATTTTTGTTCAGGTTTGAATTACCCCCTCATTTTAATAAAAAAATTTTTGTTCATTTTTGACCAATGGGGATTGCGCCCATAAGCGTACCAGAACAAAAATTTAGTAAAAGACAGTGTAGCAAATTTTAGTTTTTTAAATTTTGTAGAGTTTAATTCGGTAACTTAGTACGTTATTTAATCGTCTAACCTTTTCGGCGCCTGTAAAGAAGGCCTCGCCGATAACGCAATCTCGGTGTCTATTAAACGATAAAATTCTTAATCTTCTTGCTGGATCTGACCTTCGAATATTTATGAAACATTTACTAAATGCTTATGAAACAAACATACCTGATGACTAGATTGCAGTTTTCTTTTAATTTGGTTTGTCTTATTTTTTACCATATTTGCCTTGTGTTGCTTCATTTTCTTCTGATTAATTAGATATTGCTCACTTGTTTTTTTGTTGTTTTTTGCTTTATGCGGTTAAAACACTTTTACATCTTTTGGCTTTTTTTTTTTTTTATGTTTTGCTTTTGTTGTCTGATATGTGCTACTTTATTTTTTCTGATTAAACTTATAGGCTATTGTTTATTTGCTTTATTATTCAAACTGCTTTTTATTTTTACTGAACTTTTTTTTTTATGTTTTGTTTTCTGCTTTTTTTTCTTTTTTTTGTTGTTATCTGTACAATTGATAAATAATTGAATGTGTACCTATCTTATAAAGGGATGTGGCTGACTTGGTGACCCTCTTGACGGTCTTTCGCTGCATCCCTGTTGTAGAATCGTATTAACAAATAATGGTAAAATAATATTCTATTGTTTTCTATATTGTATATGTATTCTGCAACAAATAAACAAAGATTGATTGATTGATTGATTGATCGAACCAGCGACAGCAAAAATATAGTCTAGCTAAATCACAGCTCAGACTACCACAATATCTTCTTTATTAAAAAAAATATGCTCCAATCCACTTAGAAGCCCGAATAGTATAAATCAACAGCAAATAAATCAACAGCAGCTCACTAGCTTAATTCTTCAATAATCACGTAGACAACCAAAGACTTGCGGCCAAAAAACTATGAATTTACACAACTAACAATTTTCCAAAATTAAGTTACCACAACGAATCATCGAATCATAATAGGCTACTGCTTTCCAGCGAGTCTTATTTATACCAGTCGGTAAGGTTTCTCGATCGTTCTGAAATTTACTCAATGAAGCCAATCACCAATCACTGTTATTACGTCACAGTCAGAACAGGTCAAGCGGATAGTTCTGGATCTTTCTCCAATACTAAAGATACTAAGCAGTGTTGCCATTTTTTTATAACTAAATGTAAAATATTTAAATTGCTTATAAAACCGTTATTTCTTAGGCTATTGACCAAAGCGAAATCAAAGAGATTTTTTATGAGATTGTGAATATACATAGTGTGGGCAATTTTTAGGAACGGAACAGACAGAGAAACAGTTTTGCATAATTTTACCAAATAACCAAAACATAATAATTACGCCTTTAACTGAAAAGAACACATTAGCTTTGTTAAATGTCATCTAACCAAAAATCTTTTTGGTTTCCAAATATCGCTTTACACGTTTTATGCGTTTGAATAATTAAAACAAGGTTCCAGTTGAAGTTTAGGTTCAGCAAAGTTTATTTTTACGAGTTTAGTTCCGCGGTTCACGTTTAAAGAATAATAACGGTTAATACGGATTTATAGTTCCGGCTCGAGTTCTGTTCGATGCCCTACTTTTATGTACATGGTCACTTGGCATGACTTCGATTTGTTGAAAATAGCTTGCTTTTTTCTTCAGTATTGAGTGTACTCTGAGCTATTTGTTTCAGTAAAGAAATCATAAGCAAATTTGCTGTTGATAAACTAAATTTTGTCGTGGCGCAAAGATTTTTGCTAACAAGTTCTACCAGGTCTTTTTTTATCATCTTTATATCTTGAGAAGATTTAATCTTTCATCGTCGTCAATTGTATGTTTTACTCCGTTTTTAATTATTTATATTTCGTGCGATAATGCGGACTTGACAACTCAGCAAACTTTTGATTGGTTGTGTTTTTTGCTCAATTTCAATGAACTTTATTGTTAATAATCTGAATTAATTTTTTATTTCGATTAAATCGACTGCATTTCCAAAATACTTTGTCATCATAATTTCAAACAATCTAATAATCATAATTCGTGTGCTAAATTAATCAGGGATTAAATTTAATAATGTAAATAAGTCAATTAAAAAATGCTTAATCCAATATAGCTGCTTTCCTTGACAATTTTATGGATCAAATCTCGTTGATAAAAATTTCCTTGCTATTCTTATCATGGTTGACTAATTTTATCGACTTGGCGCCGAAACTTGAATTTACCTTTTGTTTTAAAGTGAACAAAATCTAAGTCTGTGGTTGTGGCAAAATGAGTTTGTTAACATAATATATTCAGTTTTATATGTTGGGCAGGTCGGGAAAAAATAATAAAATTAAATACTTAAATTTTGTTATTGTTTTTTTATAGTATATCAGTTTATGAGTGTAAGAGAATGTCAGTGTATAATACAGGAGTGCAAAAAGTTTTTTAAGTTTGGTAACGCGCAGAAATGTTGGACCTTTTTAAGAAATCACCGTAAGCGATTTTTGTCGGTGAAACTAATCGGAACCCCCTACAGCACCAGGAAGAAATAAAAAAAAACAAGAGAAAAAGAATCTCTTAAAGAAACGATAGCAACCACAGAGGATTCTGGGTTAGTTTTACAAACAAAAATCGCCTACTATGACTCTTTACAGAGACCCAAAATTTTCCGTAGAACAAACATTTTAACTTTACTGTACATCATTCATGCGCAAAATTCCATGAGATAAATAAAATAAGTACGTCAGTACATGCATTCATAAGGTAAATAAAATAAGTATGCATTTTATTAGGTTTTTAAGTACTGTATTTTGTAATTATATATTTAAAATGTGTTAATATGTGTGATTAATAAAAAAATTTTTTTTCAAAAATGTACAATTTTGACACACATTTAGTCAGAAGTGAGTCTTTTAGGAATGTCACCATAAGTGATTTTTGTTTGTAAAATTAACCCAGATCCCTCCTGCAGTTACTATCACTTGAGAGATCCTTTTTCTCTTGGTTTCTTCTTTATTCCATCTTAGTCCTGAAAAAAAGATTCCAGGTTAGTTTTACTGAAAAAAATCACTTATGGTGACTTATTGAAGAGACCCTGATAAGTTTTGCCATTTTTACTATAGGGGTTAAAGTGTATGTATAAGACTCTGAACTTGCTGGAAGCAAGATCTAACATAAATATTGGCATGTAGTTTTTTCTCATGCAAGTAACTTATACTCAGTTAGCCTTTAGTTATAGGCATTTAGAGTTATGACATATATTAATCTGAATTTTCTTTATTAGAAAAATAAACAAAAAATATTTACTACATTAAAAAAATAAACAATAAGATTTAATCAATTTATTTTATTAGAAAAATAAGAATGAGTCATTTATTCCATTGAAATTTTAAATAAAAGAAAAAATACTGGGTCTTTTCAACAAATCACTATGAGTATTTTTGCTTAGTGAAATTAACCCTAAATTTTCTTGAGTTATTATTGCTTTTTGAAAAGATTTTTTTCTTGGTTTTTTTATGTTCTGGTGTTGTTGAGGGGTTTCCCAATAGTTTCACCCACAGTAAACAATTACTGTGACTTCTTAAAGAGACCCAAAATATTTATGCTATATTTTCTATTGCTGAAATAAATATTATTGATATATGCAGCTACAAGAGATCATATTGCTATGTGTATAATTCTGAATTATAAAGTTCATCATAGCGATATTTTAAGGGCAAAATATTTAGTTTTGCTAACATGTCCCCACTATAAAACTGTAGTATTGCCAAAAAATTTTCTTATTTATGTATTGTATTATTTGAAAATAACACAGTTTAAAAAATAAACCAGCTATTATTATGTTACTGAGAATTACAATGGCATATGCAAGTTTTTTTGGGTGTGTGGTGTGACTGCATTTTTCTGCCTCTGGTATAATACAAGGTGTTTCAAAAGTAACATACCACTATATTACCGAAATACATTGACAATAATTGTATATCTACAAGGAATAATGCTTATATTTATTGCCGTAAAAGATATCTTTATAATTACAAAAACAGTTTTTATTTCAAATGTGGTGAATTGTCACTTTATGATGTCATAATAGTACACCATGGCAACATAAATACTTGGCACTTGTATAAAAGTGGAAGAAAAATTAATGATCTTAAGTCCAGTTTTTATGACCATATAAGATGCCTTCCGCCTTTAGAAAGCGAATTTTTTTGGTTAAGGAAGTGTATAATCATGGTGGAAAATATTCTAAAGAAGTTCAAAATATTTTCAAAGAAAAGTTTGGAGAGGAATGACTTCCTGATTGACATTGCGTTGTTGCATCAATGAAGAAATTTGAGCAAACTGGAAGCATGCAGGATCGACCCCGTTAATGTAGCAAATATTCATAGAATATGCTTACGCATTTTGGTTCTCTGTCATGTTATCTTTGATGAATAAATGTTATTGAATCTATATAGCTTGTATTCTATTCATTAATATGAGATATACTTTTGGTATGTTATTTTTAAAACACCCTGTATAAACTATGGTAGTCAAAGGTGCAACCAAAGGGGTGGTTTAAAGGTCATGTCAGCCCCCTTTTGAATATTTTTGTCAGCCTCCTTTTCACCTGATGTCAGTTTTCTTAGTATGCTTATATGCAAAACAAAATAAAGCTTTTGCCCTGATACGTAAAGTGATGTTTTGGGCCAACTTAACCATAATAACTGTTTTCTGTTTTTCTTTCCTCAAAGGGTTGAGACAAATCCATTTTCACTATGCTCCTTCAGTGTTTTTTAAGACACTTTCAAATTTTAACAAAATGTCCAAAAATTTTAAACAATTTTGGCAAAATGTCCAAAAAAATTTTAAATGGTTTAAGGCCCGTTTCCACTACAAGCGTGGAAAAAAGCATTCTTTGTTTGTTTGCTTTTTTTTTGTGCTCGCTTCAATTTTAACTGCTTGCTTCAATCGAAGATCAATAAAAGAGAGAAAGAATGCTCTTTTCCACGCTCGTAGTGGAAACGGGCCTTTATAGAAAAGTTTGATCAATAATTGTTTGCCATTTTTGTAACTTTTACATTCAACAAAAATTTCATGTTATGCTTTAACTCAGTGTTTCTCAAACCTTTTTTTCTGCGACCCAAAATCACTAAGATCTACAAATATGACTGCAACCCAAATGAATTTCAGTGAGTGCATATTGAAACAAAATGAAATTGTTTTGTAAGCCTACAATGGTCGTCTAATTTTTAGCTGTATATGTGTGGGCAGAAATTTGTTTGTGAGCAAACTTATTTCGACTTCTTGATTTTTGGCTGAAAAACATAATGATCTCTAAGAAAAAAAGGTCTTCATCTTGAATCTGACTCTGATTTCTTGATTTTCGTCTTAAAAACGTAGTGATCTCTAAAAAAAAAAGTCTTCTTCTTGAATCTGACTCTGATTTTTTGATTTTTGTCTTAAAATTGTAACTTTTTTGCATGCAGTAATTTACAAGCTTTCACAACCCATCCACATAGTCTTGGCAACTCACATTTGGGTCACAACCCATTTGCATAGTCTTAGTGACATATGGTTTGAGAAACACTGCTTTAACTGTACACTCAACATCATTCCCTTTATGTCCGACATGTTTATCAAAACATGGCAGATGAGTTTTAATTGCCAAAATGGTTGCAAAAATCATTCTTTATATTTACCTCATTTAAAAAGAAACTTGAAACCATGGAACTTTTGTCAAAATGTGCTGCTTGTATGCTGGATGTGGCACCTGATGCTCATTTTTGAGGCCTGGGTAACAGTCATTTTATTTCAAGTTTTTTTAATCTATGATAAAGATTGTGGGAATTTTATAAATAACATGAGGTATTTTGGATGATATTAGAAACCAAACTGCTTAAAAATGAGAAGCACCAGACTTGAGTTTCGCTCTTATTAGAGCTTGTCAGTAATGCATATCTCACTGCGAATCGAAATCGCTACATGTGGTCTTCCACGCAGGAGACTACACCACTAGACCACGCGAGCCCGACAACATCTCGATCACAAGCAGCTGGAAATAATTCCCGGCTTTGCCGCGCATTGCCGTTATTTATAAAATCATAAATTTCTTTGCTTGCCAAGCTCTAGGAGTGTAAGCGCGATGCTTAACGCTTGTCGGGTAAGTCCCGGTCATGAGGTGCGGCCTTGGTCTTACCACACAGTGGATTCTGTGTATTCCTTGCGTGGCAAAGCCGGGAATTATTTCCAGCTGCTTGTGATCGAGATGTTGTCGGGCTCGCATGGTCTAGTGGTGTAGTCTCCTGCGTGGAAGACCACATGTAGCGATTTCGATTCGCAGTGAGATATGCATTACTGACGAGCTCTAATAAGAGCGAAACTCGAGTCTGGTGCTTCTCATTTTTAAGCAGTTTGGTTTTTAATATTGTGGGAATTGTGTCAGCCCTCTTTTTTTAGGCTGGTTGCACCCCTGACAGTACCTATATATGCTTTATATAGTTAATCTTTTTACAGCATGTTTTTCAATTTTTAATAAAATAAAAGCCAAATCAATTAGTGAGAGAATTGATTTCTTTAGCATCATTTTAATCAAGAAAATTTTTCTGTGACTAAAATTTTACTTCAAGTAAATCTCATGAATATGAGCCTATGTTTTAATCTCGCTTTGACATAGTGACAAGATTCAACAGTCAATACTTGGAACTGCAGAAGTATGGTTTTGCACAGTATTTCAAGTAGAGTGGTTTTTTGGCAAAACCACCTGATTTTAAAAATGACTGCAACTAATTGTTGCTTGATTTACAATTACACATCATTTGACCAGTTTTTTAATGTTTACTTTTTGATAACATTGCATAAATGAAATTATCAGTAAGTTAAAAAAAAAGGCAGTATTATGGCTATTTACTACAATAAAGAAAGAAGAGAGAAAAAACTTATAAAAAGTTGATAAAAATGTTAAAAATTTTTGCCTTTTTGCACTGTTCTAATGTTTTACAAACTTGATTTTTATTTTGTCTTGAACTAAATGTTGCTCTTATTAGGTCTATAACTTAGCTTTTTGCAAAATTTATTTGATTTAAATGAAGATTTTTAAAGTTTTACTTTATTTTTTTTAGATAAACTAAGATTTTATGAAATGCACATTTCACATTAGATCTTAGGCTATTTTAAAATAAGTTGTTTAGTAATCATTGGCAGATATTTAGTAAAATGCCTGTTTATGGAAAAGTTATTGTTATTCGTCGTAATGGATCAGATGGATCACAATTTCCTATTACCAATGAAACCTGTGTTTTTGGAAGGTATTTTTTCTTAGTAATAACCTTTTGAAACAAAAGTTCAGTAGTACAAAATTTGGAAAAAGCTTTGCTGCAGGTGGATTCATAATTTTTTGCTGTTAGATAGTTTTAAAAAACTTTTTAAAGTACTTTTTGGTCACCAGTCATTCACCATAGGTAATTGTTGACAATGTTAAAAAAGTAAGCCTGATTTTTAAACATTGTCAATAATTTTTTCTGACAAATGTTGACCAAAACATACTTTAAGAATAGTTGTTTTCAAGAATACCCTATAGCAAAAGAATTATGAATCTGCTCATGGTAATATTCTTTTGTGTGATTAATGTTTAGTTGTCAAAACTATTTTATTTTTTCATTTAAGTGGTAATTAAATTTACAGTTATCAAAGTTCTGAAACATAAATCTAAATTTGAGTAAAAGCAATGACTATCTAATAGGAGCCATGATTGTGATATCCGTGTGCAGCTTCCATATGTATCAAATGAACAATGTAAAATTGATTTAACAGAAGATGGAGAGTTTATTTTGCACAATGTTAGCCAGGTATGGTTTTTGTAATTTTGTCTTTAAATATAATTATTTTTAGATTTACGAGGGGCAGCCAGATAAAAGTATTAAACCCAGGTTTCTTCTAGGTATATTTATTGTTATAATAACAAAATACATACATCTAAATAAATCTTAAGATTATAGATTGGAATGTTACTTTTCAGAGTAATTGCTGTATTTCAAAATACCATTTGTAAACAAATTAATAAAGGCATATATTTTAGCCTTATAACACTAAATAGACTGTTCTTTTCATCATTTATTTTTACAACTTGCATTAATTCTTTATTTTTAGTGAATTTTTTCTGAAAGAATAGCCAAGTCTGATGATAATTAAATCTGAAAACTGTAGTGTTCATTTCATTTCATCTCTATCATCTCTATTTATGCTCTTGACTTGTAGGAGAGGATTGAAGTGCTTTGCATAGGGCAAGCAATTACTCCAACCTGCTTACAAAAATCCCAAAATATTGCTCTCCAGTTGAAATTTTTAATTTTGTTTTAATTTTTATATAGATATGACTGAAATTTAATACTGTTTAGTACAACTGCCAAACATTGTGTTTCTCAAGGCACAACAGAAGGGTACCTCTAAATTACCGGTGTAGGCAGTGTATATGGGCAGTGCATAGAAAGTGCATAGGCAGTGTGAGGAATGGGTGGATTAGGCCACTGGGGTTGAGGAATTTTTCCGGTGGGCCAGTGCTTTTGTAGGCCGGTTTTATAGTCAGTCGTAACTGTTTTATATTATGAATGATTATGAAGGAAAAGTTTATTCAGAAAACAATAGTTGAAACTATGTCTTACTAAAGAATGATATAACTGAATTAGTTGGTTAAAGTGATAGCCTTCACTGCCACCTATCTTTCTCTACTACTTCACCTACACTGCTTATACACTGTCTACACTGCCTATACACTGCTTACACTGTCTATACACTGCCTGCACTGCCTATGCTGTCTCCATTGCCCATACATTATCTATACACTGCTTATACTATTTATATATTGCCTACACTGCCTATACACTGCCTACATTGCCTGCACTGCCTATACACTGCTTATGCTGTTAATATATTGCCTACACTGCTTATACACTGCTTATACACTGCCTACACTTTGTATACACTGTCTACACTGCCTATACTTCCTATACACTGTCCACGCTGCCCATACACTGCCTATACACTGCCTACACAGCCTGCATTGCCTACACTGCCTACACTGTTTATACTGTTTATACACTGCCTACACTGCCTACACTTCCTATACTCTGTCTACACTGCTCATACACTGCCTACACTGCCTATGCTGTCTACACTACCTATACACTGCCTATACACTGCCTACACTACCTATACACTACCTACACTGCCAACACTGGTAATTTAAAGTAACCACAACAGAATAGGGCAAGTAGGTTTGGAACCAAGACCATATTGATTACAATCATGGCCATCTTAACCACTTGACCATGATGCCAACTTGAGTTGTCATCTGGCCAAAAAACAATCAGTTTATAAGTTTTAGTCTGGTCTGAGGCATGTATTATTGTTTTAAAGCAAAACTTAAGACGTTTTTAGTTGAAGTCAAACTTTTCAGTTTTTTTTCAACTTACCTAAGAAGAACGTAAGCATCTTTTTCTGGATTAACTGCTGATTTCACTTATTCATTTGTGTTGGGGTCACTTAAACTTTGTGCTTCACTTTTTGTTGTGGATACTCATTTTTTGACAGTGCTGTAGCTTATTGTAGTGATTTCTGTAATAAATGTTTTTCATTGTTATAAAAATGTTTGTCTGGGTTTGCCCTACAAAACTGGGTTGTGTAGAGGTTAATAGCGCTATGTCCAAGTTTAATTGCAGCAATTCAAAATCAGAAGGTTAACCACTAACTTATTTCTTATTCAAATAGAATTATAAACAAAACAAATATTAAAATAAATAATTACAATAATTGAGACAATTTAGTATAGCATTACTATGACAGAAGTTAACTTCTCTAACAAATATCTGCCAGAGAGCAACTCAATATATTAGAATTTATGACTGAGCCATATGGCTGTATACAAGTGGGCGTATTACCACGTGATCATACGATATGGAACGACAGGATGTAAAATTCAAAATTGCGTAAAAATAAAGCATATGAAAGTTAAACCCAACGTTTTGAACTAAATTCTATAACTCTGATAATAATTAAAGTTATGTTTCATGTGAAAATATTTGGGCTGTCCAATTAATTGTTACAGTTGCAAGAATATGGTTATTGACCTTTTATTATTACTCAGGAAAGAATAATATTCACTGGATAAAAATCAAAAATCAATGCTAAATTTTCACATGCCAAATTCTTATAAAAACAAAATTAAAGCAAAGTTTTTTGCTTTTAATAGACATTTATGACGATCTCATTTTTACCCCATTTTTAAAACAGCTAAAAGGAAATAAATTTGTTTTGACAAATATTTTAACAGTTTATGTTTAAACAAAAGAATTTATGAAAAAAAATATGAAGCATAAGTTAGTTATATTAAACAAGACTCATTGGCTTGGCTGCCTCTTGTATATCAATTATGAAAATTAAAAAAGGTTATAGATATGTTTTACTGAAACTTAAGTTCATAAAAATAGCTAAGTATGAATTAGTTTGTACAAAATAGTTTTGGTTAATTTATTTTTTTACTATAACTTTGTAAACAATGTTTTTTTTAAGAGCAACCATACTATTGTCAATGACAAAGTGGTGAAGAAAAGTGTCAAGCTTACAAACAAAGATGTCATTACAATCATTGATAGATCTTTTAGGTATGTCTAAACTAATTTTTTTTGACTTACAAAATGGTTGGCCATGATCTGTATAGGTTTAGATGGAATTAAAAGTAGAATTTAAAAAAGAGAGTAAAGTGAAGCTGTTAAAACCAAAAATAACAAAAACCATAGCATAATTTTATTTGAATGACTACATCAACAGAAGCATCATCCAACCTGACAGCAGCATGGTTGAGTGATCAGAGCACTGTGATTGCAATCAGCATGGTCTCAGTTCAAAACCTACTAGTGCCATTCTGTTGTGTCCTTGAAAAAGACACTGTACTGCACTTTTTTTGCTTGGTGGTCTTGGCAAGCAGTCTAAATTTCAGTTATATCTTTATAAAACTAAAAACTCAAAAAGAAATTTCAAGTGGACAACAATATCTTGGCATCTCCAGAAGCAGGTCGGGTTAATTGCTTTCCCTAAGTATTAGCACCTCTGTTGCTTTCCTGAGAGTCAGGAGGATAAATATAGAGATAAATGAAAATAAAACTTTGTTTTTTTACTTTCAAAAAAAAAAAAAATTAAATAATTACCACTTAATACTTTTTTTTGCTTTCACAAAGCCAATTTGACTTTTTAATAATTTTTTAATTTTTTCTGGCCCCAGATCAGTGACAGCTTAAGATAATTATTACAAATTGATGTCAAATCCACATAAAAATTATGGAAGTTTTTAGAAAAAAACTTTTGCATAACTTTACAGTACTTTCGTTTTTGCTACTTTGAATTATGTGATATGTGTTTGATTGCAGACAGCTGGGATAGCAACTTTTCATTGGTGAAACTATTAGTGCTTATTATAATTGCTGTCATATCACTAAAAACTGGAATACTTTTGCAATAGTTTTAATTACCTATTTCGAACACACTGGAAAAGAAAATAATTTAATATTGTTTGGAAGAGTAAAGGCCTTTATTTTGTTTTCGAGTTGAATTAAAACATTTTTTGTAACCATGACCAAACAAATTTCGGCCACACATTACAAAAAAAATATTTGTTATTGACAATTACGTACATTTTTCAACTAATTTGGCACCAATAAAACAAAATATTAGAGAGATTTTGTTAGAGGAGTGGTGTTTTGCAGTTTACTCAGTTGCAGATTGAGTTGAGGAAGCTAATAAACAAGCAATCAAACAAAAGTTCTTAAGAGTGCAAGACATAGCAGTGAAAGCAATTTTAGCTTGTGATATTCTCAAAAGTCTATTGAATAAAAAAAAAGAAGTTAAAAACTAAGTAAATAATTCTTATCCAATTTTATACATTCACTAATAACAATATTGGAATTTTTTGTAGAATTTTACCTCATGCATTTATATTGATTAAATGAATTAAACATATTTGGATATGTTTTTCATTTGTATTTTAGATATTTAAAAAAGGCATAGGATGGTAAAAAATTTTATTTTACAAAAATTTCTTGCTTTTGTATTATAGGTCTACTTCAAAATTTTTATCATCAGGCCAAAAAATTCTGTTCAAGATGTCATAACTATGTCATAATGATAAACATTATGCATATGTTTGTTGAAATGCAATAATCTTTTCATCCAAATTTTTAAGTGTTGAAGGCAATTAAAATAATTATGCGTTTTCCAAATTAATATTTACTTTAAAACTATCTCAATTTTTTTTTCTATATCGACCATTAACCTGAAACCTCCAGCTTTTGTATTCTTGTAAAGATTATGGGTGCAACTGAGCTATAATACTATTTTTATTAATAACTAAAACATCATATAGTTGCCGACATTTTATATGTTTTTATAGGTTTGAATATCCTGAAAATACTCGTTTTGCAAACGTCAGAAACAAAAGCCTTGCTGAAGCTATTCAAAAGACCCCACTTGGTAAGTTCGTTCAACTGTAAAACGAAGCAAAAATGGTTTGATTGTGATAAAAAGTAGCAAAAAAAAAAATCGGACGTATTTACATACGTTTGTTTTTTCCTTATTATTATTTTTCGTTCGGCTGTTGGTTTGGTTACTGTTCTGTAGTAAGCAGGGTCACCGTTGTGGGTAAGCAAGATGACATCAGCCTCATCTGGGATTTTGGTTTGAAATGTCTTTTCCAAAGGCACAGCAAAAATCATTGTTGTAAACTGTGAGAGTATTATCAGACTTAGTTCTCCCTATTACAGTATGTCGTGATTTGTCTCTGTGAATTACGCAAGTAGATCGGTTTTTCATTAGCCAATCAGCATAAGCCAAATCCACATTCAAAGAATTGTTTATTTTTTATTGATAAAACTTGCGCTTTTACTTATGTATCTGTCTACTTTTATTTAATTTTTTTTTACATCTGTGCTCGAATCAAGAGGTTAAAAGCTTCCCATAAAAATTGTAGTTTTTTTAAATCCCAAGGTTTGTGAGTAGCAACTTTTTTTAAAACAATAATTTAAAAAGTTTTACATTATAAGTTTTGCTGAAAGTCATTGATTGAAGATGACAAAATTGACGGGCGAATTCGGAAATGCAGGTTAAAACACGATAAGAAAGTTTGTCACCATTAAGAGGCAAAGTTAGTTTTCTAAGTTTGAGTTACACTTATCTTGATAGTATTGACTGAAAAGTACTCATTGTCTTTTACCCAATTCAGACGTAAATCTCTTACAGCTGCACATCCTTTCCGAAAACTAAAGTGAAAAAAGATAAAATTGCTGCTTTTAAATCAACAATATTTCTGATTTTTAAACTATACGTAACTCTAACTCACTGTTGTATCTCACTGCAAATTGTTAATTGAAATACAGGTGAACAACAAACACCGTCTGAATTGGATTCTCCGTTTGGGAAACTGGTCAAAGACATGAAGACTATGATTAAAAGTAGAACGCCTAGAAAGCGAAGTATTGCAAAAGAGAAAGAACACGTCAGTTTGTTGCTCTTTCTTTGTAATTGATAAAACCATAGCCAATCAAAAACTTAAAGTTATTTCGAACAACTTAATTTTAACAAAATTTCTAAGAGCATTAGCAATGTATTTAACAAACTCAATGGTTAATAAGTCAATGTTATTAGTTTTCCTTTCCAATTAAGTTCTGCTCTTACTTAGTCATTAAAAAAAATACCAAGGGAATTTTAGAAGTTTGGGACACTTAACAAAATTTTTCATAATCTTCAAAATATTTTTGTAAATTTTTCTTAAAAAAAAAATTCTAAATTAAAATTTTTATATTTTTACTGTTTTAGCTTAAGTATTAGTTATTCCTAGATTATTGTTGTGTTTTCAAGGTTTTAAAAAATTTTTTTCAATTTTTTTAAATTATTTTTTAGGAAAATTGGTCAGAAACAAGAAAGGAAACTCCTAAAACAACCCCAAGGTTAACTTCTAGCGACGACTTTGTCGGATTTCAAAACTTTTTTTCTGTTTAGTATAAATAATTTAGCTAAACAAAAATGCGACAAAAGTACTTCGTAAGATACACGAAAGTTACTGTGCAAGGTCAAGACAAATATACCTCATAATTACTTGAACGAAAGATTTTGCATTTGACCCCTGTAACACACGAACAGACATCCTCGCTTTTTACATCTCGAAAATTGATCGTAAAAAGCTGTCTTCTGACGTTTCAAAGTGTTTTGAATTTAATAGCATTTTCAACAAAGAATTGATCTTACTAAAATAGTAAACTTTCATTAAAATGGCCGGGATTGTAATAGTTGGTTCTTTTTATAGATATTTTTGAATAAGCAAATTTCGAAAAAAGTTTACTTTTAAGTCAAGTAAACAATTAAAACAAACAATCCAGCTCGGTAGACTTAGGTGCTGTTTTTGTACCCTTAAATCGTAGACCTCGACTTATAAATTTAAATAGTTACATATTGAATTTAAATGTCAAATTAATTTTGTAAAACATTATTTCTTTTTTAGAAGAACGTCATTGGTTTCTAACTTGAACAAAATGAACCCTGATGGGTTGGCTTCCGTACCTGATGATAACAAAAGCACTCCTACACCTCAAAAGCAAAAAGCCGATGTTGGATCAAAATCACGCGACTCTTCTCGCTCCTCCCTCTCGGTAGCCATGCTCAACGCCGACGACATTCTAAATGAGTTGAGTGATCCTCCTGATCTTCATCCGGATGAGAAGGAGAACGTGGAAAACAAGAAAGGCGTGAGAAGACCAAAGGCCCGCCGTTCTGCAGACAGTGCAAAGAAGCGAAAGAGTAAAGACGCCGTTGTGCTTCCGACATCAACATCAAGTGTTGGCAGCGCTGATGATGGAGAAAATGAGGTTTCAATTCGTCAATTGCCTTCGGACGATGAAGGAAACGTTGAACCTCACTCGGAGCTTGCAGTTGAGGAGCAAGGAAGAAAAAAACGACGCTCTTCAAGGAGAAGGTCGAGTCTGCAAGCTCATCCAACTGTAACTAATCCTAAATTAAGCGAGAGCTTCAAATCCGCTCCCGTTTCCGACGGATATTCATTGCAATCTGTTTCCAGTTCCTCGCTAAATTCATCTGAAGCAACCGATGAATTGAATCAAGGCATGATATCGGAAGGTTGCCTGGATGTTTCCAATGGTTCTAGTAACAAATCTAAACTTCAAGTTAATACTAGTAAAACTTCAGACGTAAACAGCAGTTCTCCATTACTTGTCAAAGGTAAAAAGCAAACAAAGCCTTTTATTGCCAAATCGCCCAATTCCCCGAAAATTTCAGCTGATGACACTCCTAAAATCTCCCTCACCACTACTGCCCCTGCAGAGTCATATGAGGATCCATACAACTTCCCTGAAGAAAATGACGAAAAGACGAAGAAGTATCGAAGGCGATCATCTGGTTCATCCACCCTCAGTCGGAAGCAAACTCTTCTTCTTTTTGGAAGCCCACGACACAAGGAGGTGACTCCATTGCGACGTAGCATCGGTCGATTAAGGAGAACATCCGAGCCGCTGGTTGAAGATGCTGCAGAGGTCGCGTCTCCCGAGATACCCGCAAAGAAAATCTGGGAGCCTTTGCCCGAGGTCACCGAGGTCGAAAATAATTCGTCACCGATAAAAAAACCGAGAAAACCACTGAAGCATGCAAGCACTCCCCCAGCGTCTACCAGAAGAAAGCTGGGTCGTGTTTCATTTGGGCCTGACCTGAGTCCGGAGCAATTCCTGAAAGAGCTGCCTCCTAATACGCCTGTTAGAAAAGGAGCGACCCCAGCCAAGGGCGCCACTCGCAAGTCAGTCGTCACTCTTTCGACGGTAGAGGAAACTACCGACCAAACCTTCAAGTCGCCTTTAGCGTCAGCGAGGGCGTATCAAAAAGTCACTCGCACTCCTACTCCGTTTAAAGCCGACGTTAAGAAATTCCAATCGAAATCGCTTTTGCAGCAAGTTTTACATGCTTCAGTTTCGGCTGATTTGAAGTTAGTGATTTGATAGTTTGTACTTGCTTTTGTTATCTTGGCATTTCCAGCACATCAATTAATTTTTTAGATTGCTACAGACTGAAAGCGTTTGCTGAAAAAATGAAGCTAGTAGCGGAAACCGTAAAAAAACAAAGCGAAAAAGTTTTCATGCTTAGCGAAAAAATATAAATTTTTTTAGCTAGGTTCTCATTAAATTAACCTTTGTCGTTTGCAGTCCGATTTGAACAGCCTATCGTGAAATATTTCATAAAAAAACTAAGTTTTTAACACTTAATAAAAGAAGCCCTTTTAGTTTTTTTAATTTGAATTCTGAGACTTAAAGTTACAAACTTTATTCTTACTTCATCCCCCTGACAGCTTGTTTTTTTATTAATGTATTGACTAAAGAGAAAATTTCTGCCATAGTTTTACGTCTTAACAATTTTCCGCTGAAACCTGGCAGTTTTTAACTCCAATAGCTAGGGCCTGGGTGACCAACTTGTCTGCTGGTAAGTTCGACTTTAAATTTTTTTAGAAACTCGTGATCGACCACTACGTAAATGCGATTCTAAAAAAAAGGTTTTTACTATGAATCTGTCTCGGATTTTACACTAAGTCTTAAAGTTCACACAAATTTCAACTTTAAGTTCAAAACATTTCAAGTTCACTCAAAATCAAAAGCGATCGGCGTGTTGGCCATCCCTGAGCAAAAGCATATGCGTCTCTCAATGGAACATTCTGGAAAACATGGAGATAGTTTTTGTATGCTCTTCTGGTAATTACCAGAAGAGCATGAATAAAGATTTTAATAATATACCTGGTATTAAGAAAAGCGAAAAAGTTTTTGTAATTGTCAGCCTTTGTATTTCAATCTAACGATTTTGAGGCGGCTGCGAGAAAAATTGTGATTTTACTTTTGTCTCTTTCACTGTTATCGCGTTGTCAGGAATCTTGTTTTAAACCGATTTATGAATTGATTAGATCAGCTGAAGGTGCTTCCCCAAAGCTGTCCAGGAAACGTAAGTCGTCAGAGAAAATGGAAAAACTTGAACTGAAGCAAGACAAGTAAGATTAAAAGTTGAATATCCAAGTTCGATGAAAACCTAACCCCAAAACAAGCTGAAAATTCTGCCTCTTGTAAAACAAAAATCCCTTTTCTCGTTAAAGTCATGGTTATCGTTTCCCCACGCCGGCGCCTAAGGATTGGCTTGGATTCCCGGGTCTATCGAATCCGACAACCAAAGCTTCAAGCGGTTGACGTAATACCCGACAACAGAAGACGTTTCGGCGTTTGAAAAAGTACAATGTAAAATTGACTGGGCAATAATGATGTATTAAGAGAAATATTTTATTTCTGAACATTTTTTAAAATTTTGACATTACTCTGTTTTATCACTTATTGCCAATCTAAATAAAAACATTTTACTCTTTTTTTTTTTTTTAACTTCCAAGATTCTGTACTTCCCAAAATTACTTTGATAAATTACTAGTTTTTAAATTACTTTTAGATTAAGAAAACTTGCTGGTGTAGAAGACTCGCCTATAATCAAACCGTCAGGATCAGAAAAGGTGCTCTTGCTTTTGATTCTAGCAAACTGACTTTAAGCGATTGCATTTTTCTAGGCAAAACAAAGATCGAAAGAGAACCCGCCGGTCAAAGGCGTTCACAAGACTACCGCAAATCTGTATGTTCTTTTTAGTATTTAGTGTTTCAAACCGGTCGGGTCTGATTCGACGAAAACCGATTGGAGTGAGAGTAAAAAAGAAACAAACTAGTTGCTCTAAGAGATAAAAAGAGAAAAAAACGTGGCGCAAATTGTATTCGCGGGTCCAAAGCGGGCCCAAAACTTTTTGAATTTTTTAAACTTTGTTGAGATGCTCAAGAAGAACTTACCGGTAGTTTTTTTTGAACCAATTACTTTCTAAAATGAACTCTGTTTCTCCCTAAAACTAACTCTCACTCCAATCGATTTTTCTTGAAATTACACTCGACCTTTAAAACCGTAATCGGAGTGTTGCCGAAACTTTTCTGTCTCTTAACCTGCCATTTTGTTTGAACGATTCGGAACTTAGGTTCCGTTTTCACTGGGAGCGTGGAATGGAGTATTTTTTTTTAATTTTTTTTTACTTCTTTCCGCGCTTAAGCGCTAAGCAAAGCAAAAAAAGTAATAAAAGAAACAAAGAACACTCTATTCCACGCTTGTAGTAGAAACGAGCCTTCAGCTTTTTGATAGTTGGAATGTTCGCTGTTTATTTTTTCGACTTGATTTCGACTGTTTGCAGTGTTTAGGTAGATGTTTTTTATGCGTTTCGCTCAATCTAAAGATTAAAGTTTATTACTTACATTGTTTTTACGTAGTGGTTATTGCTAAAAGCTTGTTTAATTTCATTGTATTTGGATCTATGGTAACTTTTTTCTATTTTTTATGACCCTAATTTAGAGCTGCTTGTTGAGACAGCCAAGCGGAAGAAAAGCGCCTTAAAATATTATCCCAAAGGGCAACACAGCCACACGGGGTTCACTTTTGAGCGTATCGCGCTTTTGACGAAGTTTGCTCTGAGCAACCATCTTATCGCGCTTTGTGACGAAGTCCGCTGTGAGCGACCAGCTTATCGCGCTTTGTGACGAAGTCCTCTCTGAGCGACCAGCTTATCGCGCTTTGTGACGAAGTCCGCTCTGAGCGACCATCTTATCGCGCTTTGTGACGAAGTCCGCTGTGAGCGACCATCTTATCGCGCTTTGTGATGAAGTCCGCTCTGAGCGACCATCTTATCGTGCTTTGTGACGAAGTCCGCTGTGAGCGACCAGCTTATCGCGCTTGTGACGAAGTCCGCTCTGAGCGACCATCTTATCGCGCTTTGTGACGAAGTCCGCTGTGAGCGACCATCTTATCGCGCTTTGTGACAAAGTCCGCTGTGAGCGACCATCTTATCGCGCTTTGTGACGGAGTCCGCTGTGAGCGACCATCTTACCGCGCTTGTGACGAAGTCCGCTGTGAGCGACCATCTTATCGCGCTTTGTGACGAAGTCCGCTCTGAGCGACCATCTTATCGCGCTTTGTGACGGAGTCCGCTGTGAGCGACCAGCTTATCGCGCTTTGTGACGGAGTCCGCTGTGAGCGACCATCTTATCGTGCTTGTGACGAAGTCCGCTCTGAGCGACCATCTTATCGCGCTTTGTGACGAAGTCCTCTCTGAGCGACCATCTTATCGCGCTTTGTGACGAAGTCCGCTGTGAGCGACCATCTTATCGTGCTTGTGACGAAGTCCGCTGTGAGCGACCATCTTATCGCGCTTGTGACAAAGTCCGCTCTGAGCGACCATCTTATCGCGCTTTGTGACGAAGTCCGCTGTGAGCGACCATCTTATCGCGCTTTGTGACGAAGTCCGCTGTGAGCGACCATCTTATCGCGCTTTGTGACAAAGTCCGCTGTGAGCGACCATCTTATCGCGCTTTGTGACGAAGTCCGCTCTGAGCGACCAGCTTATCGCGCTTTGTGACGAAGTCCTCTCTGAGCGACCATCTTATCGCGCTTTGTGACGAAGTCCGCTGTGAGCGACCAGCTTATCGCGCTTTGTGACGAAGTCCGCTCTGAGCAACCATCTTATCGCGCTTTGTGACAAAGTCCGCTCTGAGAGACCATCTTATCGCGCTTTGTGACGAAGTCCGCTGTGAGCGACCATCTTATCGCGCTTTGTGACAAAGTCCGCTGTGAGCGACCATCTTATCGTGCTTGTGACGAAGTCCGCTGTGAGCGACCATCTTATCGTGCTTGTGACGAAGTCCGCTCTGAGCGACCATCTTATCGCGCTTTGTGACGAAGTCCTCTCTGAGCGACCATCTTATCGCGCTTTGTGACGAAGTCCGCTGTGAGCGACCATCTTATCGTGCTTGTGACGAAGTCCGCTCTGAGCAACCATCTTATCGCGCTTTGTGACAAAGTCCGCTCTGAGAGACCATCTTATCGCGCTTTGTGACGAAGTCCGCTGTGAGCGACCATCTTATCGCGCTTTGTGACAAAGTCCGCTGTGAGCGACCATCTTATCGTGCTTGTGACGAAGTCCGCTGTGAGCGACCATCTTATCGCGCTTTGTGACGAAGTCCGCTCTGAGCGACCATCTTATCGCGCTTTGTGACGAAGTCCGCTGTGAGCGACCATCTTATCGCGCTTTGTGACGAAGTCCGCTGTGAGCGACCATCTTATCGCGCTTTGTGACGAAGTCCGCTGTGAGCGACCATCTTATCGCGCTTGTGACAAAGTCCGCTGTGAGCGACCAGCTTATCGCGCTTTGTGACGGAGTCCGCTGTGAGCGACCATCTTATCGCGCTTTGTGACGAAGTCCGCTCTGAGCGACCATCTTATCGCGCTTTGTGATGAAGTCCGCTCTGAGCGACCATCTTATCGCGCTTGTGACAAAGTCCGCTGTGAGCGACCATCTTATCGCGCTTTGTGACGGAGTCCGCTGTGAGCGACCATCTTATCGCGCTTTGTGACGGAGTCCGCTGTGAGCGACCAGCTTATCGCGCTTGTGACGAAGTCCGCTGTGAGCGATCATCTTATCGCGCTTTGTGACGAAGTCCGCTCTGAGCGACCAGCTTATCGCGCTTGTGACGAAGTCCGCTGTGAGCGACCATCTTATCGCGCTTTGTGACGGAGTCCGCTGTGAGCGACCATCTTATCGCGCTTTGTGACGAAGTCCGCTCTGAGCGACCAGCTTATCGCGCTTGTGACGAAGTCCGCTGTGAGCGACCATCTTATCGCGCTTTGTGATGAAGTCCGCTGTGAGCGACCATCTTATCGCGCTTGTGACGAAGTCCGCTGTGAGCGACCATCTTATCGTGCTTGTGATGAAGTCCGCTCTGAGCGACCATCTTATCGCGCTTGTGACGAAGTCCGCTGTGAGCGACCAGCTTATCGCGCTTTGTGACGAAGTCCGCTGTGAGCGACCATCTTATCGCGCTTGTGATGAGATGAAAACGAGTTTGTTACTTAACCTAAGGCTCGTTTCCACTACGATCGTAAAATGGAGTATTTGTTTCTTTATTGTTTTTTTTTATCTTCGCTTAGCGCTTATACCCGTAAAAGTTGCATGGCGAGAGAATTATCAATCGCTGTCTTAATGGACTCAGATATTCCTGCAAGAAGCATTTTGTAATTAACAGCCTTCGACCTTAACAGTCGCAATTTAATTTTTGTCAATTAAAAACAGCAAATGTGTTTTTAAAAAAACTCCTCCTACCGGCTTTGATATTTTCGCCATTTCAAATATTTCTATTGTTCACTTTCAGCCGCCGACGGAGTTTTGGAAAAGCGGCAAAGCCGTTGTGGAGTGAAATCGTGAAGAAACCTGCCCAAAAGGCCGCGCCTACCAAACCGACTGTCAAAGCTGCGGTTCTTAAGGTTCTACTCGTAAAGTGTTTTTCACATCGTTTCAGTTTCGTTGTTTCAAAATATTTTTTTAAGGTTGCAAAGCAGAGGAAAGTTGTCAAGAAAAAAAGGACTCCTGTTTCAAAACAACGTCACGTTGATTCGCCGGCGACCATTTACATTGGTCGCAGCAGGAATAGAATTAAACCGGCTAAGACACCGCGTCCATCCAAACTGTTGGCTGCAGTTGTAAGTCACTGATTCGACCCTTTTTTGACGATTAGTGCCAATTATCTAACTTAATTTTTTCCTCAGAAACTGGATGTTCCATTAGACGAAGATTTTTCGGGTCTCCCAGAGTTGTTTGCGACTCCTTCCAAAGAAATCGAGCAGGATGACCTTTATGACGATCTTAAGACCCCGATGTCCGTGGGAGAAATGATCGTTTCTCCCATGACTGCTGCGGCTGGAGAAGGAAACAACCAGAGTGGTTTCAATAAAGGCCTTGGTGCCTCTCCAGAGCTTCGCAAAACCCCGAACCCGGGTTTGAATTCGGAGTTGAAAAGCAAAAGCGGAAGTGACGCAAGTCGTCGCCGCATGTCACCGCGCTTTTCTCTTTCCTCCTGTGACACTGACTTTGATCGAGATGTTGATAAAAGCACTGAAAGCTTTTTAAACACTTCCGAAGGTTTTAAAAATAATGGAGTTAATGAACAATTTGGCACTAAGAGGATCGTTAAAACCTCCAAAGCTTCCAAAGAAAAAGAAGTGAAAGATCATTTTGGCACAAAGAGGATTTTCAAAACTCCAAAAGCTCCCAAAGAAAAAGAGGTAAAAGAACATTTTGGCACTAAGAGGCTATTAAAAACACCAAAAAGCCCTAAAGGAAAAGAACTAAAAGATCATTTTGGCACCAAAAGACTTCTGAAAACACCAAAAGCTCCCAAAGGAAAAGAGGTGGAAGAACACTTTGGCACTAAGAGGTTATTAAAAACACCGAAAAGTCCTAAAGGAAAAGAGGTAGAAGAGCATTTTGGCACCAAAAGACTTCTAAAAACTCCAAAAGATAGAAAGGCTTCTTCAGTTGAAGACAAGTTTGGAACAAAGAGAATCTTTAAGACGCCAAGAGGACAGAAACTAAATTCAGTTGAAGAGAACCTTGGCATTGCCAGTCTGTTCAAAACTCCTCGCGAGAAAAAATCTGCTCCTGTTGACGATCATTTTGGTACAAAACGGCTTTTCCAAAGTCCGAGACCAGAAAAAGGTAAGGAAGTTGAAGATAAGGCAGGTACTAAACGATTGTTTCGAACCCCAAAAGAGGAGAAGTCAAAAGCTGTTGAGAATCATTTTGGAACAAAGAGGATTTTCAAGAGCCCAAAAGAGAAGAGAAATCAATCTGTTAGAAGCAATTTTGGACTCCGTCGAATCTTCCACAGCAAGGAGGCAAAATCCGCCGGTGTTTCCCCTGACAGTGAAGACCTGCATTTGAGTCTATTGTATCCTGCTGAAGCGAGCGACCAATCTTCCGAAAGCGAAATTGCCGACAGCACGTCCATTGCGATGGCGACAAAATCAGAAACGCGATCGTCGCGGCGCAACCAAGCAGCGAACTCTGTGATTCTCGCGTCACAACTGAAAGGAACCCGTTTGACTAAATCTGCCGCTCCGCCTAAATCTTCCAGAGCTGTTGTTCAATACAATGTTTCTCCAGATCGTTCTGGCGGCGAATCTGATGGAGCAAAATCGGTCCTGAGCTCCACCAGAAGAGGCCGTAAGAAAACGAGTTCCAAAACCAGCTCTTCCGAAGCAAGTTTTAATGACGATCTAAATGTTGTTGAGGCTTCAAGTGAAAAGAGACAGGTTACTTTCCATAGCTTGGTTTCATTTAATTCCGGAAGTGACGCCCCAATCAATGATTACGAACCAGAAGAACCGTCACCAAAGAAAAGAAGAAAGAATGCGGTTCAAGCTGCAAAAACTAAAGGTAAACGATATCATTATAATCATGTGACACCTTGGCAGATCTTCGGAAACACCGCACAGCTTACAATTTCATATGAGTATTTACAGAATTTTAACTTGTTGCTCTCGAAAAAGACAAGCGAGCACTTGAGTATTAAAAGCAAAAAAGAAAACCCAACTTTTTTCACCGTTTATCTGTCTTTACACGTTTGCTTACCCAACCAGAACATTTTGTAGCGGCAGTTGAGGTGCCTGTGTGTACATCTACTCGCATATATTAACCTAAGTCTGTTATCAAAAAGTATTGCGTCGTTGTTAATATTTTAATGAAACTCTTTTAGAGCCGCTTAAACCGAATACAAAGAGAAGCACAAGAAAGCAGGTTAACCCGGATGTACCGAAGGATACCACGTGCCAAGCAGGCGAGTTTGTTTGGCCTCGTTTACATATAGCTGAGTATTTGCAAAAACAAAATATTTGGCTGCTCATAAACTTAACTTCTACATTTGCAATTATCATCATCTTCCACTTGCCTGTTGAGACCTGGGCTTTATATATGTTAATATATTTTATCTTTATATTTATCTTCCTGACTCGCAGGAAAGCGGCGGAGTTGCTAATACGTAGGGCAAGCAATTACCCCGACCTGCTTCCGGTGATGCCAAGATATTGTTGTCCGATTGACTTTTAATAAAGATATAACTGAAATTTAGAACTGCTTGCCAAGACCACTAAGTAGGGGAAAGTGCCGTAAAGTGTCTTTTTCAAGGACACAACAGAATGGCGCGAGTAGGTTTTAAACCAAGACCGTGTTGATCATAGGCACGGCGCATTTAGCCACTCGACCATGCTGCCTGTATATATATATATATATATACATACACATATACATACAGGGTGCGGACAAAGTCCTTGGACAACATTAAAATGCGATATTTCCGTAAATAGTGAATAAAACTACAAAATATTGAATAATATAATTAACAAGACATTTTTAAACATTCGTACAAAATTTCATTCAATATGTCCCTCTCTGGCCCGAATTACACGCTTAAGTCTGCTACGGAAGCCCTCTGCCGCCTTACGCAGAGTTTCTTGAGGCATTTTGGCTCATACTGTCACGAGAGAACGTTTCTAAGCTTCAACTAACCCATGAAGAGAAGCACAAGCATCTGCCTCTAAAAGGGACTGAACACAACAGTCCATTGCCTTCGGGTCTGGTGATGAGGGCGGCCAAACCTCCTTGCTCCAAAAACGCAAAAAGTTATCCTGGCACCAAGCACCCTCCAAAAAGAAAAGAGACTTCCATGTTTTGGATATGGCAGCCCACACCATGATGAAAAGAGGTTTATGGCGTATGAAAACCCTTCTGGAATCAGGAACGTCTGCAAAAGATTTTGCTAGGACTCGGTCATTTTGTCGGTTACAGATTGCCTCGACAGTGAACAATTTCTCATCAGAGAAAATGATCTTGTCCGTGTCCCTACATGCCTTCAACTTGTTAAGAGGAATCTTCGCTCGATCTAGTCTCTTTTCTTTTTGGAGGTCTGTGAGGCGCTGACAAGTTTACATTTTGAGAGATGACAACTTTAAATCTGTCTTAAGGTGTTTCTTATCATTGTCACTCACATTCATATCACAGGCCATTCCTATTATGAATCTCTTTGGATTGCGCCAGACTCGGGCACTGACAGCATCAACGACCTTTGGCGTCTTCCAAAAGATCGCGGTCTTCAATACTTTTGAGTTCTCGAAACCTCGTAACAGTGTAGTAAACAGTCGATCTTGCAACTTTAAGAAGCTTCACTATTTCAGAGTTTGTCTTGCCCGCGCGATGGAGCTCAATAATGGCTGCACGTTAAGCACTCATATTTGGTATTAAAGCAAAATTTTTAAAAAATAAATAATGAAATCTGAAATATGAGGCTTGTAGTAATTCATAACACTGAAAACTTACCGCATATACGTATTTAAACATCCATTAAATTGAATTTTAAAATTTGTCCAAGGACTTTGTCCGCACCCTGTATATATATATATATCAAAGTTGATAATTTTGCTCTGATCTTCAAATCATTGAGCACTGTCAAAAGTGAATTGTCAGCACTGTCCCTTGTACTGTATATATATATACAAGGGACAGTGTTCACAATTCACAGTATATACACACAGTATATCCTGAAATATCAGGATCATCCAGTTGTCTGCATCTACATTGTAATTAAAAGTCGGTTAATTAACTGAAATCAATCTCATGATAAGAAAGGGCCTGCTCCCATTGCTGAATACTCGAAGTAACCCTTTGTCTGGTTTATATTTCCTAATAATTGCGTTCCATCGGAAAATCTATTATTTGGTCTCGATTTAGTTGAACTAACATCGTCATGTTAATACAGCTTGGGGTGCGATCAAATCGAAGGGGGAAGGCAAGCTCCGATTGGTGACGATAATTTTTCTTTGCTCTTTCTGCTCATGTTATCAATGTTAACCACAAGCGATTTCAATGCTTATATTATTAATTGTTAATAAATGATGATTTAATGCTCAACTCCATATTCTTTTAGATTTAAAGCGGGAAGAAACACAATTAAAACTAAGATTGAGCAGGAAAAGAAGGGCGGAGAAATACGTTGAAGAAGAAGCACAAGGTTACAAACTCAATGTTTTGTGTAGTTCAATGTTACATTGTCTTTATAACAAGTTTGAAATTTTGCAAATTTTTATCTTGGTTACTGTTGTCCAGATAAGCCGAGATGGCCAATGTAAGAACATTGGCCATCAAGTTGTAGAAATCGTGCAAACACTGGTAAAATCCTGCTCTTTTCAACCTATTTATATCCCTCTGTAATAGGCATGGTAGTGCTATAAAATCCAAAACTAGTTGAAGAATATTTGCACTTGTAGAAACAGTCGCTTAAAAATTTTCTTATTTATTAAGTTATGGCAAAACGATAGAGCAGAGGTGTCCAACCCGCCAACCCCGAAGTCTTTGGTGCGGGCCGCGAAGGAATTTTTTATCAGATGCTCAATCATCATGAATTATCGTAGTGCCTTTCTTTAAGCCTCCTCAACCTGTGTTGCGCAAGAGATTCCCAAGTGTGCTGCAAAACCTTTTGAAAAGCACTAGTCCAGCGATGCTCAACATGCAGATAGTATTTATTTAATCGACAAAATAAAGCCCTTAAGCAGAGTGAAGACTTTTTTAGAGAACACCTGTTTTGGGGACGGAAATTTTCGAACTAACTTGCATGATAACATCATTTTGATTACTGCAGCGATTGTGGCCCAAGATAAACTTACACATGATTATTTGGCCCACAGCGAATAAAAGGTTGGGCACCCCTGCGAGAGAGATTTGATTTCTCTAATTGTAACTAAAGATAGTTGAATATTTTTCATAATTTGCGTCTTCAAAAGCTGTTCGCCATTACGTAATAATAAAATATTTTAATTCTTAAATTTTTTTCAGCAATCGTAACCTATGCAAATATGTCTTAATTGTCTTTCTACACCCTTTCTAAAATCTTTATTTGATACAGATGACATCCTATTACTGACTAGACTTGCATTGATTAGTCTGATGATGTGTTTGTACAACCAGATTTGTTCCAACTAAAAAGATTTTTACTGTGCGCAATAATGCTATTCTATCATAAATATTTGTTTTGATATAATCTTGCATCACTTTATTTTTATATCTTTTATTCTTTTTTCAAAGTTTTATCTGATGAAAAACCAGAGGAAATGGCAGTTACGAAAGCGACTCCCAGAAGAGGAAGATCGAAAGCTCTTGGTTCCAAGAAAGAAGTTATCAATGTAGAAGAAGAAATCCCAGTTACAAAACCAACTCTCAAAAGAGGAAGATCAAAAGCTCTTACTTCAAATAAAGAAGTTGTTAATGTAGAAGAAGAAATTCCATTTACAAAACCAACTCCCAAAAGAGGAAGATCGAAAGCTCCTACTTCAAATAAGGAAGTTGTTAATGTAGAAGAAGAAATTCCAATTACAAAACCAACTCCCAAAAGAGGAAGATCAAAAACTCTTAATTCCAATAAAGAAGTTGTTAATGTGGAAGAGGAAATTCCAGTTACAAAACCAACTCCCAAACGAGGAAGATCAAAAGCTCTTACTTCAAATAAGGAAGTTGTTAATGTAGAAGAAGAAATTCCATTTACAAAACCAACTCCCAAAAGAGGAAGATCAAAAGCTCTTACTTCAAATAAAGAAGTTGTTAATGTAGAAGAAGAAATTCCATTTACAAAACCAACTCCCAAACGAGGAAGATCAAAAGCTCTTACTTCAAATAAGGAAGTTGTTAATGTAGAAGAAGAAATTCCATTTACAAAACCAACTCCCAAACGAGGAAGATCAAAAGCTCTTACTTCAAATAAGGAAGTTGTTAATGTAGAAGAAGAAATTCCATTTACAAAACCAACTCCCAAAAGAGGAAGATCAAAAGCTCTTACTTCAAACAAAGAAGTTGTTAATGTAGAAGAAGAAATTCCATTTACAAAACCAACTCCCAAACGAGGAAGATCAAAAGCTCTTACTTCAAATAAGGAAGTTGTTAATGTAGAAGAAGAAATTCTATTTACAAAACCAACTCCCAAACGAGGAAGATCAAAAGCTCTTACTTCAAATAAGGAAGTTGTTAATGTAGAAGAAGAAATTCCATTTACAAAACCAACTCCCAAACGAGGAAGATCAAAAGCTCTTACTTCAAATAAAGAAGTTGTTAATGTAGAAGAAGAAATTCCATTTACAAAACCAACTCCCAAACGAGGAAGATCAAAAGCTCTTACTTCAAATAAGGAAGTTGTTAATGTAGAAGAAGAAATTCCATTTACAAAACCAACTCCCAAACGAGGAAGATCAAAAGCTCTTACTTCAAATAAAGAAGTTGTTAATGTAGAAGAAGAAATTCCATTTACAAAACCAACTCCCAAACGAGGAAGATCAAAAGCTCTTACTTCAAATAAAGAAGTTGTTAATGTAGAAGAAGAAATTCCATTTACAAAACCAACTCCCAAAAGAGGAAGATCAAAAGCTCTTGGTTCCAAGAAAGAAGTTGTCGATCTAGAAGAGGAAATGCCATTTACAAAACCAACTCCCAAAAGAGGAAGATCAAAAGTTGTCAATATAGTGGAGGAAATCCCAGTTACAAGAGCGACTCCAAGAAAAGGAAGATCAAAAGGAGGAGCTGGTTTCAAAAAAGAAGCTGAAAATGCCACATTTGTCGGTATGTTTATTTATGTTAAAGATGAACAAATGGCAATCCGATTCATAGAGCAATATATTTTTTAAAGCTGATCCAAGAATCCACCATATCATTATCATCTTCCATTTTTGTCCAGAGTAAGGGACACACTTTGTTTTTTCTGCTGATAGGGATGGGTTATTTTTGGTAACTGCATCTCCACTTTTCTCTTTGCTGTTTTTCTTCTCGTTGCACTTCACATATCCTCCTCCACAACCTTCGACCACGTTGTTTCCGAGGTGCTTTCCCTACCTTAATTATCATTGCCATCGTAGAGTGTCCTTTTAATATGTTTAAGCGGCTTCACTTTTTGCCTTAAGATTTTCTTTGTCGATTTCCCATCAGCCATCTTATATAACACCCCGCTTTTGACTCTAAGTGTTTGGGACTGCAGTTTGTTAATGTACTGGGTGTAAACGATAAATTGGCAGTAGTTTAACTCTGCAACAGAAAAATTGTTAGCTGTGTTATTATCCCGATATGTTGCCTTCTCTATTCCTTAGAGTGTAAAATTTAAAATTAGCCACTTGATACATATTGAATATTGAATATCAATGTTGAATTAAACAGCAAAATGGTACTTGCCGAGTTACACCGCTGGGGGGCATAAGAGTTCGGGCGTTATTAAAGAAACGGGTTATACTGCAAGAACAGTTATCGCACTGTCGCGATTTTAAAACAAGAAGAACTCACAGTCTTAGAAGTGACAAAAAAGCGCACAAAAAGGTTCCTTGGTGGATTGAAACTCTCTAATTTTCAAAGCAGTTAGCAATGATCTTGGGATGAAATTCTAGCTCAAACTGCGTCGCAACATCCTCACTAAAATCGAAAGCTATTCGCAAAAAAAGAAGCATCTTGCTTCTCAACCACTTGAAGCACCGTGGTGGTCATGTTCGAATCTTTGTGGACGAGAAGAAATTCGTGGTAGATGAAATCACCAATCGCAGAAACTTTGGAATTGCATATAATCCTTCTGATGTTCCTCCAGTTATGCAAAGCAAACAACCTGCCTCCGTAATGGTGTTTGAGGCAGTTGAGAACAATGGTAAAGTCACGCCCGCGCACTTCATTGAAGCAGCCCTCAAGATCAATACTGAAGAGTATCTGAAGGTTTTGAAAGAAGTTTTCATACCCTGAATAAAGAAGCACTACAATCCCAAAAAGGTGATGTTCATCCGGGACTCTGCCCCCACCCATGGGTCAAAGAAAGTGCAGACCTTCTTGAGGACCGAGTTGCCACATTTTGTGCCCTCAGATATCTGACCCTCTAGCTCGCCAGATTTAAACCCTTGTGACTATTGGTTGTGGAGCAAAGTTGAGAAAGTATCTAATGATCGTCCTCACAACAGTGTTGCGTGTTGCCTCACTTACGGCCTCCATAAAGCAAGCATTTCGCTTTATCAAACAAGACTCTGCAGTTAAGGCCTGTTGTTCTTTCAGGCCTCGCATTGAGCAACTTATTGACGCAGAAGGTGGATATATAGAGTAAATTATTTGTCGTTTCATGTTTAATAACATAGGCGAACCACAATTTCATATGGATCATTTTTGCTTTATTTTTCAATGTTTTTTAGCTTTATTTCTGCCAATTTATCATTTACACCCTGTAGTTTTGGTAAAACTTTCTATCAGAGTCAGGGGTGTTTTCTATCACCAAAGTTATAGAAAAATACCAGCAGTTGAATTTGGATACAAATCTTACCACAATTGGGAGATGACTTGTCTTTATTTTTGAAAACTTTGCAAATGGGATCAATAAATTAAGATTACGATTTGGAGTATTTAAATCGTTTTCCGATCGACAATATTACCTCTATGCTATTTTTCTTGCTACCAGGTGTATTATTCATTATATTCTGCTGTTCTTCTGGTAAAAACAGAAAACTATTTTGTTAAAAACCTTTTTGTTTATCAAAAACTAAAAATTAAAAACAATTTTAATTTTTAATTTTTAGTTTTTAATAAACTGAAAAAAGTTTTCTGCTTACCAGAAGAACAGCAGAATATAATGAATATTACCGCTATCGGGCGCTCGCTGTACTTAACTTGAAACTTGTTTGTTTTAGTTGGCCAGCAATATAAACTTTGACTAAATGTCTCGGATTTGCTTACGATCTAGAACCTTCGATTAAAGCAGTGGTCCCCAAACTTTTTGAGCAGGGGGCCGTATAGAGAGTTTTTGGACCTCCTCAGGTCAAAGCTAGAGACTAAAAAAAAACAAAGGTCTTCACTTCGATTCTATCTCCGATTTCACTAATTTTCTCCCAAAATCATAGCGATCTCTAAAAAAAGAAAGGTCTTCGATTCGATTTCTGATTTCACTATTTTTCTCCCAAAATTCTCGTGAGAGCATATATTTTTCAAAAGAGCTCCGCGGGCCGTAGTTTGGGGACCACTGAATTAAAGTTTACTTTTCTCTCTACGTTGGTCTCTGTTATAGTACCGATTGCTATGACGGCGGAGTCTGGTTTTGTCCCGCGGTTCCATGTGTTTAAAATCCATCTTGCGCTTTTTTTTAGTATTGGTATTATTTTTAAAACGTTTCTCAGAACCTGGAAAAACAATCGACGGAGTAGGTGGGGATCCAACTCCTGTTGTTCCGACTCCGAGAAAAGGACGGTCAAGAGCCGCGCCACAGAGCAAAGAAGTTCGAACAGGTTCGGTTGCTTTTAAGTTGCACTCCGTGCTTAAGTGTACCTGCTGAGTAAATTTAGGCCTTTTAGTTTGATTTATTGTTTCTTCTAGTTCTTCCTGTTTTAAAGTCAACCAGAAGAGGAAGAAAACAAGCTGCAAAGGACGAAGGTACAGTTATTAATAGTACTTTAATTTTTGTTACGTATTCCAAAGCAGAGCTTGTGAAAATGCGTAAAGTTTGTCGATATTGACAACCATGTTGTTGAGTTGGGTATTTTGATTATTTAATGTTGTGCTAAAAATAATTTAAATAAATGCCTAGGAAAAGATTTGGTTCGCTTGGTTCGTTTAGATAAAGCAAACAAGTTGGAGCGGAATTTTTGTGAAAAATTATTGTGGGAATACGTTTTGAATTTTGTTGCAAAAGACGAAATATTCGGCACTTCTCTTAATGCCTTTTTTCTTGCTGTTTATTTCCAGAAATTAGCGAATACGAACCTAAATTCACTAAAAGTAATCCAGAAAGACAGTGCTTCTTTATAAGATTGAATTTTTGCTCTACACCTGCAAAATAGCAGTTTGATTTTTTTTGCTTTGTTGTTTTCGTAAGAGTCGTCACTATTTGTAATCTTTGAGAATTGCAAGAACAATTGTGAAAGAATTAATGTAGCTTTCATCTTTTTCAGTTAAGTTTTTAATCTTTCTTTGGCTAATGTATTTAAAGATTTTTCTGACGCAAAAGCGGAATCAGTTCCAGCTCCAAAAGCGACTCGAAAAGGAAGATCAAAAGCTGCGAGTCCAAGGAAAGAAATCAAAGATGCCTCACTTGTTGGTACGTTTTATGCTAAAACTAGGAAATAAAGAAAAGCTCTTTTTTGGTTTATACCCATTAAATTTACCGCACTAAAACTAGCTCGTGAGCTGTCAATCTTTGCAAGGTCGTAAAGCAAATGCTGTCGACGATGTATTCCGCTCAGCAACGCTTTTTGACCGAGTGATAGAATCTGTGAGGTGCCAGTTTAAAAGCCGCTGATTGTTGAAAAGCTGCAGCACGTGGCAGGGTGAAACAGATTTTTTTTATGTTTCGATGATCGGCTGTTGTTGCTTCTTTGACCGAGTGATAAATTCTTACGGAGTTGAAGTTGGAAAAATTTCTTTTGTTACCTCTCCTCCGAAACTGGTCTCGGACGAGTCGCTCCGTGATCCTTTGAAGGAGCTGATCTAGACTCCTTCTTTTAGATCACCTCCGTTGCCTAAAGGGTTTCCATAGACTAGTAGTGTGTGTCGTATTAGTACTTTATTTTTAATTAAAGTGGTGCTTTATGTCGTGTGTGCGCTGCTGACATTTGTGGCTCGGTTGATCGGTTGTTCAGTCTGTTTAAAAAATTTTCGCAAGTATTAACATTCGAATCATACGTCACAATCGCTTTGCTACGTCAATATTTCATTATTGTCTCTGTTTTAGTAGAAAGCAAAGCGGCCGAACAACCAAAGCTTACGAGAGGGAAACGAGGAAGGACGGCTTTAAATCAAGGTAGGGCCACGCCAAAAAAAATCAACTTTGTTCAGTGCATTGAGCTCACGACTCGTGATGAGAAGGAAACGGGTTCGCTTCCCGTACTGAGCATGGCTGTGTTTGATTGCTCTATCTAGCTCGATTCGTATCGACTGTGACCGTCGAAGAACTGAAAATTGTTAGCGTTATCGTGACGTCACAAACGAGTTTTGCTCCGCGTCGTAGCGTAAAAGAATAAGTAAAAGTTTTCGATTTTGCAACCGTTTCTTTTGTCGCAAACCCTCCTTTAAGTCGGTCATCACTTGGGCTCGACTGTAATTTGATAAAAGCCATCGATTTCATTTTTCTCATTCGTTTTAGCTGCGGAAGTCCATAAAGCCGTTGAGGAAGAAGCAAACCGGGCACCTGCTCGAAGAGGACGGTCGAAAATAAGCGCGGAGCTCAAACAAGATAGCGTCAAGTTGTCGGGTGTGTTACTGTAGAGATTAAGATTCGCTTGTGTCGTGTTTGATTTGCGCACGAAAATGAAAAGCCTGGTAAGACGTCCGTATAAACGATGTAAACCGATTTATTTTGGTGTCAATCAAATGGAACGGGGCTTGATAAGGAAAATGATGTTAATTTTTATAGAAATCAGTGTGTCAGTTGACTTATGCGGTGCTTTCACTAAATTTTTCTATGCTACATAACCATGCAGAAAGTAAAGAAAAACCTAAGAGGAAAACGAATAAAAAAATGGAGGATTCAACAACTGATAAACCAACTCCTAGAAAAGGACGATCCAGAATCCTAACAAAGCTGGAAGTTCAAGACAATTCAGGTGTGTTGTTGGTTATGAATACAGTAAATCATTTTCCCCAGCCGCGGTTATTTTTTCGTGTTCTTTACTTCTATTGCATTAAGTAGCAATAGAATCCAGTTTCAATCCGGTTTATTCCTTGTTTTCCCACGTGACTGGATTCGCTTCACCTTTTCAGCGACCCCTCACACCAGGGGTCGGGAACCTTTTGGGGTAAGAGAGCCATAAAAGCTACATAGTTTTAAATGTATTTCCGTGGGAGTCATACAATGTTCCTCTAATTTTTAGTTCTGTGTGTGCACAGAAATTCGTTCATGTGCAAACTTTGCTCTTTTTCGCAAAGTAAAACTTATATTATTGACTCTAATTTCTCGAATTTTGTCTAAAAAACGTAGTGATGTCTAAAAAAAAGTTGTCACGTATGAAATCTTGTGCACGCGCACAGCTTAAAGGGGTACGTTGCCACGCACAGCTTTGGGGGGTACGTTGCCGGCAAGCCAGATGCCGTCGTCAAAAGAGCCCCATCTGGCTCGCGAGCCATAGGTTTCCGACCCCTACACCCTATTTTGAAAAATTACTTTACCTTCGGCATCCTTTACTATCTTCTAAGATTCTCTTACTTAATGTCATTGCACTCCCTAAAATTGATTTCAGCTCAAAAAAGCGTTTGAAAGTTTTTTTCCATGGATATGTATTTCTCAGACCTTCATTCGATTGAATTTTGCATTCTTTTTTTTATTGTAAAAAATTAGAAAAAAACAGCTTAGAATTACATTTGATGCTATTCAGGCATGTGTGAATACGCATTGCCCCAGTTGAATTCATTCTACCTGCTTAGCTGCATATTTAAGCACTGAATTCTGAAATTGCTTGCCATTATTTTAGAAAAAGAAGTTAATGATAAAGCGAAGCCGACCTCGAAGCCACCAGCCAAAAAAAGAGCGAAAACGACTTCCGAGAAAGGTGGCTGACTGTGTTTAATTTGCTTTTATTGTCACACTATTGCAATCTGTTTATCGCACAATCATCGGAGTAGTTCAGGTTATAATACTCTGAATTGCAAGCAGAAGGACGCGAGTTCGCTGCTCAGTCTACTTGATTGATTTCCGTTGTGCCCTTGGGAAATAACACTTTACCACAATTCCTTGAACGGGGTCACGCTGCTTACCCACAAGGGTGACTCCGCTTAAAACAGAGGAAAAAATTCACACAGTGTTTTCAGAATGGTTAGTCTAGTTGTTATTGTTTCTGCCTCAAACGCAGAAGGGCTGGGTTTGATTCTCAGACCAGTCATACCTGACACAATTGTGAACGGCGGCACAAGAGCTATTGGCAGCTCCACGAAAATGGCTGTTCTTTTTAAGGCGCTATGTTAAGAACATGGCTGCCACGTTCCGACGAAGGAGACAAGCATACTAAATAGCTTATTTGTTACTATTCTTAAATTCGATCTTGTTTGCTTATAAAAAGTTTTTGCATTTTGTTCAGATGAAGGTTACACTACTGATGAACTTGTTAATGCTTCAACTGTCGGCCGATCGTCCAGGAAAAGAGGCGAACGCGTGAAAACTGGGCCTGTCGTTCCTGACAAAGGTAGAAACTACTTGCAATATCGCGTTTTTGTCTGCAGTCAGACAAAATCCAAAACTAATTCATTTATTCATTTTGTTCTTGATCAATATTGCAGTTCACACAAAAAAATCATAAATATTAATTATTGAGTAATCCAAAATTTGACAGCTAATATTAGACGCACTTTGAAGTAAACCAATTGAATTTTTCTCAAAAAGCAAACAATTATGAATTAAACGTAAAAATCTTTTTCTGTTTACTTTTTTTTTGCAGCCAAACAGATAATGAAAGGTCGTTTTATTAAAAAAATTTGTCTTATCACTATCACGTGTGTTTTTTTCATGACCCAGTCGCTCGGGGTCCCATTTTTTATTTAAGCGCTGTACTTAACTGGGAGCACGAAATATGTCTTACTATTTGTTTTTTCCAAGTTCTCAATCACATTTTGAACAGAGTTTATTGTAAAAATTAGGAAATAGTTTTGGGTTTTTTTCCAGAACGTACGATTCTGATTCCGCTTCTGCACACCCTGCTGTCTAAGCATTGAATGCCTAATGCAGTGGTTCTCAAACTTTGGTGGTCCGTGGCCTTCTTTCAGAAACTCTCAAACACCCGTGGCCCCTGGTTATAATATTGTTCCAAAGGTCAAGTGAAGACCAAAAACAAGTCATCACTTTAAAACTGTCTATGATTTTGTCAGTTTCATCCCAAAAGTAAATTGAAGTCCGAAATGAGGATTCTTCTCGTGGCCCCCCCTGTTAGAAACCCCGTGGCCCTTTTGAGAACCCCTGGTCTGTTGCTAATTTATGTGTAGCTTTTGAACCGCTTAGCTAGAAAGTTGAAAAACACCGAACGATGCCGGTCAATCGATAGTTTTCTATCCGCGTTTTGAAGGATATTTTTGTTTATCTTCAAAAGAAAACCATCCATAAGAAAGCGTATTTTTGATTTTAGCTAGTAACACGCCATGCGAAAGATCACGGCCCTATAATGAACATTTAAAAAATGATTACGTCTCAATGTTATCTGTGTTGAAGTTATTGCATTTATAGGTAATGACGAATAAGTATCAAAAAGTTAGTTTGAAATAAAATTTGTAATTGATGAAGTACAGGGTGGGCCCAAAAAAACAGAACCCATACAAATTTTAATAAATCTTATCACATCAATAGAATTTCAAGAAACTTGTTCGACTTAAATATCAATCTTTGTACCATTATTCCTCAAAGTTTCAGTTATTTTGGTTGCTTTACATTAAAGTTATGTATTGTTTAAAATATGCTCCAAATGGGCGCAACAGCATTGGAGGCAAACTTATAGATGTCACGCAAAATTGTCACTCATTCAAATTGATCTCTCTTTTGAGATTTCTCAAAATTTTTTGCTGTATTTAGTGCCATTAGTTTAAACATTAATTTGAGAAATCCTAAAAGAGAAATGTGTTGAAATGATTGACAATTTTGCGTGACGTCTGCAAGTTTACCTCCAATGCTGTTGCGCCCATTTTAAACAATACATAACTTTAATGTAAAGCAACCAAAATAACTGAAATTTCAAGAAATGATGGTACAAAGATTGATATTTAAGTCGACCAAGTTTCTTAATTCTGTTGATATTCATAAGATTTAATAAAATTTGTATGGGTTCTGTTTTTTTGGGTCACCCTGTATTTAGTTGACCACACACCATGAATGGTCCACCACTACCAAGCTTCATGTGAGCGCACACAAAACGACAAAAGCGCTTTTTACCCGACTCAGTTAATTAAACCAGAAGTCGTCACTTAAACCAATCAACGAAACACTACCCATGACCGAATAATAGTCAGAAAGAATTTTCGGTAATCTTGGATTTTTTCGTTTCAGTTTCGGAGCCGGTTCGGCGAAGCTCACGTCGCAAATAGACCAAAGATCGAAAATCATTTGCTACGTAGTAATCATAAACACTGCCGTTGTATTGATCTTTGTACAGTTGCTCGCTCGTTTCTCTCTGAAGCTTTTTTATTGGTCTATTGCCTGATTTTAAGTCAAGATTTGACAAGCTTTTTGTAGATCTTCAATACTTCAAGGTGTGCTATTGAGAAGATTAGCTTGATTTTATCGATTTTATCGGCTCACTTTGCTTTTAAATTAGATTTTAGTGAAATGTTTAAGCCTTTTCCAATTATGCCGCCATCAAACTGAAGTAAGAAGTTTATTCCAAAAATTCCGAAGAGTTTTTTTGTACTGTACATATGAAATATTTGCGCTTTATCATCGGATTTTAAATTCTATCTGTCTCGAATCTTTTTTAGAACCTTCTTTTTGTAAGGTTTCAGTATCGCAATTGTCTTTTAACGTCGTATTAACCTCTAAATTGGGTTATTTAGCTAGTACGGCTTCAAACTTAAGAGACCTTGGGACGAAAGCCAAGGTTTCAGCAAAGTGCTGGTCTCTGCGATGAAACTGCTCTGGAATTGTTGAGTGTTTCGAGGCAAATAAAACAACTTTGACAAACGCCATTAAAATGAACTTACCTTGCTGGTAGCATTGCTTGTGTACAATTGTAGAGTGCGTGGTTATAAGAGTTCATGTAAATACAATGACAAAAACATTACACGTCTGCTAGTGAAAGATTTGGATTTAAAGAACTTTTTATTTACCGAGTTATATTCTATTGATTTAGGACTTATTGATTTTTTAAGTTTTTGAGATCTAAAACACCGGCGCGTGGCTGAAAGAGTCTCGTACCTTTAATACCTTTTTGACGCTTTTCACGATGACGTTATTTTGAGGGTAAAACAGGTTTTGAAGTTTCATTCGATAACGGCTTGAATAGGATTGTCGTATCTCGAAACCGCGTCGGCAAGAAAGCCGAAACAGGTGTCAAAACGATTTGCTTCACTTTCTCGAAAGTCTTCGTTCGTGTATCTGCAAGAGATAAAGTTATTTTGGTATTTCGTTCCTTTTGGTAAGTTTCTTGAGCATTATTTGACACCAGTTACAGCTTACTCCGAACGTTGTAAATCTCAAAAGTGGTCAAACAATGAAACACCATATTAAACATGCCGGTAACTGAAAAAGTCTAAAGTAGCGTTTTTAAAGTAACCGTAAGTCGAAATTTCTACAGTTTTCTTACGAAAGCAATTTGTGTTTTGCTTGAATTGCGTAAAATTTGAAATTTGGAGCATTGACTGAAACTAATAAACCAACCTTCGATAAACATTGAACATGGTTTTCAATTTTGCAAAGTTTTTACCCGCGTTATCATTTGACTTCCGTTAAGTGGCGCACGCGAGTAACTGGTCCTCGGCATTTTCAATTGATTCTTGTTTGGAGATTTAACAATTCTATGCAAGAGCAAAACACGTTTTCAGCTGAAAATAGATTTTTTCACGCAAAACCAAAAACCACCCTAATTTTGAAGCCAAATTTGTCGTTGATGACTTTTGAAAATTTTTTTTAATGGTTTGTGGAAACTGACAGCAATTTCATTTGTGCTTTACCGTTTCTCAAAATTAATTTCGTAAAAAGTATTGAAACAAAAAATACGTTTAAACATTTAACATTCTTTAACACCTTTTCCTGTACGGCAAACTGCAAATAAATAAAATAATAGATTGGAAAAAATGAGCACAAGTTAAAAACTCGAACTATATCGCACTACAATTATGTAGATGTGAAAGTAAAACAAACGATTAGAAAAGCTTTGTGAAGTCACATGACAATTTAAATAAAAACTACCAGCATGGCGGCATCGCTTCGAATCTGTTATTGAGCCAACGAACCACATAAAGTTTAAAACGTTAAAAGTTGCCTATCTATTCTAATACACAGGGCAACGTTGCGGAATTATTTTTTTGAAAACCTAAAATAAATAACTGATTAATAAATAGGGATATGCACATAATTTGAACATGCTTGTTTAAACCGCCTTGTGAAAAGAATTGCCGTAAAGTGCATTTTTCAAGGGCACAGATTGTGGCCAGACTAGTTGTCGAACCGAGATCTTAAGGGCGGTGCCCATCAAAACCGTGCTCCTATTCCCTCCGCCACGCTGTGAGAAGACTAGCGCAAGAGGTTACTTATCGACGTAGACTTCCGGTTTTGAGAGTCTTTGATTTTTTAAGTAATCTTTCATTAGTGTCTAAGCAGAAATTTGTCATGGGGAAATTTTACCAGCTAATAATACGATTGTTAGCAGTTAAAACAGAGTGAAGACTTTCTTTTGGTCTTCAGTTTTTTTTCATGCCCCATTCTTCTTTTGAGGGGCCTGCATACATTCTTCAAGGTTGACCCACAAATTCTGTAAGTCAATGGTTGTTGTGGCTATACTTCGAGAATTTTACCAAGTTTGCCTTCATTTTTCTAAACAGCAGCCTAACAACAAATTTTACTTTGGTTACAATTCAAATGTAAAAAAAACATTTCGTGAGAGACCGCAACTTCAACGTTTTTCATCAGAAGAATATTGTTATCGTTAGATAATAATTTTTGATGTCACACTAAGATTATTCAATATCAATCAAGGAGAAATGTGAGATATTCAAAGATTTTACATCGTTTTTATGTTATTAGAACTCTAGATGTGGTGTCTTGGTAGGGTGGCCATACGTCCCGTTTTTTAGGCCTTGTCCCGACGTCCCGCCCGGTTAACCAATATGTCCCGTTTTTTTATTGTCCGGTTATATATTTCCTACTTTAAGTAAAGACCTTTTTTTTTTTTTAGAGAATACTTTGATTTTGGGAGAAAAATGGGGAAATCAGAGATGAAATCGAAGTGAAGACCTTTTTTTTTTTTTTTAGAGAACACCTTGATTTTGGGAGAAAAATACGCAAGCCCAGATCATACCTCTTTTTTTTCTCAGACAACATCAATTTTTGAAAATTCTTGCCTCGGGCCCCTAAATTAGAATATCCGCCACTGATGGCAACTCTACTTTTAAAAAAAGTCCCGATTTACCACTTTGAAAATATGGCCACCCTATGTCTTGGTAACACTCTAATTACTGCCCCATAGATCCCTGAGGCGGTTCACCAAATACGCTTTTGCCTCAGCAATTATTTTAAAATTTCGATAAAGTTATTGGTTCAACTCGCACGCTGCAGAATACTCACAAACAAGTCGGCGGTAAATAGTTTTAATTGATCACGCCGGTTTACGTCACTTCCGGTTTTCTGTTAATGAAACACGCTTCAGAAAATTTTATAAAGTTTAAGTTGTTTTTTACAAAAAATATCTCGAAAGCCTTTCCAAAATGCTAATCAAAAAATGAATGGTGGAGTTACGTCGTGTGGGACAGTAGGCTACTTTAAAATCTTTTTCTTCAAGAAAAAAATTTGACGACTTCAAAAAGATAAACAAGTGGCCAACAGTAATTCAAATTAAACCAAAAAGGATCGATTTGTTCCACAGCCCCAATTAACATTTCGCAACATTAATTAAATTGTCTCTGAAGCTTAGGCTAGAGGTTCCAAAATTATTCAGTTCAAAGTCTAATTTAACCGATTGTGTACCATCAATTGATTAAATAGATTGTAATGAATAAAAAAGGGTTTCAATAAACTTTTTTTTAAATTTAAAAACTTAAATTTTAATTAAACCTAAACTATGTTTTGCAGCTTATTGATTGACTTATAGTTGCCTAAAAAAGCTAAAAAGATAATTAAGATACCAAAAAATCTTTGTTTTTTTATCTGTTTATTTAAGGATAGGGCTAGGGTTAATTTTTTGATTTTGATGCAAATTTAAAAAAAGAGTAGACATCAAATTATAATACAGTGTAGAAGTGGGCTACCTTTCCGTTGTTGAGCTAAAAGCGTACGGTTTAAACTGCGAACTTTCGTTTGTTACTACAAAAGCGATTTAGCATTATTTCAAATTATAAAAAAATTTTTTTTGGCATTTGCAAATCACTCTCTATTTAAGTTAAGAAGTGAAATTGCCAGGTCATAAAACTATTCAACCACTAGCGTACCAAGGGGGAAGGCCACTGTGCCATGGCCTCCCCCTTAGACCATTAAAATGAAAACTGTAAAGCAAATTAATCAAACAGTTTTAGCAAAAGCAAAGCTGGTTTTTCGTGAATATTCCGGGTTTGCCCTGGATTTCAAAGCATATGCCAACGATTTTTGGTTTTTGAGAAGCTTTTGATTTGACCGGTACAAAAATGCGTATTTGTAAATGTAATTTTGCAAAATTTTCCCCGGGGTATAACCCCCTGACCACCCTATAATGGTCGTGCCTTCGGCACTCTCAAGTTGATTTGTGACGTCACGCGATTCTGACAACTTTGGCCCCCCTTCGAAAGTTTCTGCGTAAGCCACTAGTTTTAACTATAATTTGAATGGCGAGGGCCATTAGTCAACTTCAAAACCGCAGGTTTCCCCGATTCACGTGATTTTGCTTTGCGGGTCGCGTATGGCTCGCGGTCCGCAAGTTGCATGTTCGTGATGCAGCGAACCGTGACCTTTGAACATATCTTTCTTTTATTTCAAAGATAGAGCAGTTTTTAAAATTAAAGCGAAAGAACAAACGCATCATTGAGTGCGTCCAAAATAAATTTTACTGCTTATTACAGCTTTGTTATGTCTGCTACACTTTAATCAAAATATGAATGAATAATAAAACGAAACCAATAAGATTTCTCTTTAATTTTAACGACTATTTTATCTTTGAAATAAAAGACTTGAAATAATCCCTTCAAATACCAGTCACAGACGTCTCCAACGTTCTTCTGCAATCAGGAGAGTAAATAGAAGAAATTTTGGTGATAATGATGACAAACTTTTTTGTCTTGTTTGAAATTTTGAAGGCAAACGCCTATTGAATCAAAACAAAAGTGTTTGATTTGACAAAAGTTTTCCGAAAATGGCAGCGTGGTCGAGTGGTTAGAGCGCCGTGATTGTGATCAACATGGTCTCGGTTCAAAACCTATTCGCGCCATTCTGTTGTGCTCTTGAGAAAGAAACTTAGGGCACTTTCCATTGCTTGGTAGTCTTGGCAAACAATTTTAAATTTCGGTCATATTTCTATAAAACTAAAAAACAAAATAAAAAATTTCAACCAGACAGCAATATCTTGGCATCTTCGAAAGCAGATCGGGGTAAATGCTTGCACTGTGTATTACTGCCTCCGTCGCTTTCCTGTGAGACAGGAGGATAAATATAGAGATGAAATAAATAAATAGAAATATTTTCCTATTTATCGGTCAATTCCTATAACAACTTTGATAGTTTATTAGATTTGACTGAAAATTGAACATGAAACCCAAAAGAGTTTTCAATGTAAGACAAAAACATATCACGACAAGATTTTATTTTGGTATAATTTAATTAAGAAACAGAATATGTTATAAACTTCAAAATCACAAAATTTAGGCGCGAGGCTGCTTAGATTCGGTTGGAACGGGGATTACAACAATTTCGGGAGTTTCTTTGTTGTTCATCTTCGCTTTTTTTTCACTACTTTCAAGATCATTTATTGGCAAAATTGACACCAAAGGTATTGTAATACTCAAAATACCGGTATGATCCAAGGATGTTTTGACCATATTAGCTTTTGCAAATACTGGTAAAGCTATCGTTTTTTTCAATGTCTTACAAGTAACAGTAGGAAATCCGGCTTCTAGGCTATTCCCCTCCTGAAATGCTTCGATTATCAAATTGCTTCCAATTGTTTTCACTGTAATGTCTTTGGCTTTGAAATCAGACACGTAGAGGTTGCAAGTAATTTTGTCTTCTTTTAAGGTAACTTTGGAATTATCGAAATAGCGAAGTACAGTCACAGGCTGGGTCCAAAAACTGCTGTGTTCAGAGCTACTAGGCCATCGACGGTAAAACATCTTCTGATCTTTCCATGTCTGTTGGGCGAGTATTTCTTCAGGAATCTGCAAACAAGATTTACATCGACTAGCTTTGCCGACTAAGCAAGAGAACGAACGCAGAGCCATTGTGATGAAGTGGAAAAACAAGCACTCATAGCAATTAGGCTAATCAAAATACTTTTTTTAAAATTTAAGTTTTATGTTTTTTATGAATTGCCTTTTAGTGGCATTCATTGCTTTTTTTCGTTACTTAATGCAAACCTTTTGGACTTATTTTAGTTTTTTTCGATCTTTAAATTTTTTTCATTTCTCAACACTTTTATTCATAATAGCTATTGTGACCAAATAATTGTTTATAAGCGTATCCTGTGTTTGTATCTTGAGAATTTTTTTAAAAAAGGAATATAGTCAAAGTTACCATTTCGTACTTATAATTATCATAAATCTAAGATTTATAATAATTATTATTATTATGAACATTGTTTTAAAGAATTTTCTAAGGAAAAGAAAATTTTTTTTGAAGAAAGAGCATTTTTTTCTAAGGAAACGTGCTTATTTTGGAGTTATGAGCTTAGTTTTCATTAAAATGTTTCAGTTTTTTTCCATAATATTTCTTAAAAAACGTGTCTTCATGTCCACAGAAAAAGGCTCTTAACTGCAGCTTGCCAGAAGTATTAAAACTCTCTTTGCTCTGGGTAATTAGCCTTGCTTATTTTTTGGTCAGTTTGAATGGTAATCGTGGATTAGGTGACGGAAGCAGGGGGGAGGCAGAGGAGAAGTTGCCTCCCAATTGCAATATATTTAGAACGGGGAGGGGGTACGGGGCGCAGATAGTGTTTTTTGAAATTCGCAGTATGGAAACATTGGGTTAGATTTGTCTCTACTATCATATAAACTCGACCAAAATTAAAGTTAACTAGGTTTGTAAAAAGTTGACAATAGCAAATAACAGTAAGTTAGAAAGAGCGCAAAACTGACAAAAGTGGCACTTTTTTGGTGGATAATATGCGCATAATCGATGTAAAAAAACATTATGAAGCGAAAACATGAGTGCTTGAATCTTGCAATCCTTTAGTTTTTTTGGACGATAAAGAAAAAAATATCACATCTATTTAAGTTAAAAACCTTTTTTTCTTTTTGGTCTTCACTAGTTTTTTTTGGTCGGAATTGGTGAAATTGGAGACAGCACCAAAGTGATGACCTTCTGTTTATTTATCTTTTTAATATCACTATCATGTTTTTCCAAAAATAAGACATACCCAAAAAATAAGACCTAACGTGAATTTTCTTGATGATTTTAATATAAGACCTACCCTTAAAATAAGCCCCTGTTGGTTGTGGTAATTTATGACGTCATGAGAGTTAGGGTTAGTTTATATTAGTAGTACGCTGTAACAGCAAGACACATGAACCTAGGTAGCAACAATTCTCTACTTTGTAACTTTTTTCTTTGATATATCAAAGTGAAAGACATTCCCCAAAATAAGCCCTAGTGTCATATTTTAGAGTGAAAATTAATGTAAGCCCTGTCTTATTTTCGGGGAAACACGGTAGTCTAATCTAGTTTTGTAGTCTACATTCATGTTAAAGTTTTTGTAACCATTATTTTATTACGCAAAAGCTTTATCGAGTGTACATAATTTTGAATCATTAATTAAAAACACAAATTAAGGTCTTAACTAACCGCTGACGATAAAATAAAATTATAACTTTTTTAGATCGAAGTATTTTGCTGTTTTCCAAAACATTTTAACCCATAATGGGATTCAATTTTGGGTCCGGTTCTGTAACAAAAAAGTCACATTTTCCAGCAAATCAGAATAACGATTTTATTATTTTCCAATCAATAACTACGCTTAAATTGCTGTTCTATGGATGATCAGGATAACCAGGTTCCTGAACAATTGCTGGCCCACAAATAAAGAAATAGCACATATAAATAAATTTTACTAGTTTAAATTAAACCTTGTGTAGTATGGCTGCACCTGCCGGCAGCCACTTAAATATATTTGACCATATTTTCGGAGGGACAAACCAGGACGCTCGTTAATTAAAAAAGACTGTTGCCAAAAAACTAGTGTTCTCTTAAAGAAAAAGGTCTTTACTTTGAATCAATCTCTGAGTTCCTGAATTTCGTCCAAAATAAATCTGTTCTCTATAAAAAAAAAGTCTTCACTTTGGATTTGTCTAGGATTTTATGATTTTCGTCTCTGAAGATTAGTGATCTCGGAAAAAAACAAGAAAAAAGGGGGTCTGCACGTGGAGTCTGTCTTTGACTTCTGTCTGGATTTCTGCCAAAAATGGGCGGAGGCAGAGTTCAGTTCAGTTTAATTTCTTTTATTTTTGCTCCGCCATATGAACAAAATATAAGAAAATGTTAAAAGGTTTGTGAATGCTGAAAGACGGGGTCAGAAAAAGGAAGAAGCAACAAAACGAGTTGACGTTGTGACTCGCTAATTAACGATGAAAAGTGTGACCTATTGTATCATATAGAAACAAGGTTGCTTCACCTCATTATAAAGTCGTGTACAAAAAGAGAGAAAAAAAATACAAGACCGGGGTTATAAAAAAAATACAAGATCGAGAAATATCAGAGCCCTAAAAATCAGGACTATGGTAAAGCAACCTTAGTAAAAAAATGATAACCAGTTTCTCACAGAAAAAAACAAATGCTGGTAGCAATTTTTACCGAATTAGGCTCAAGTGAAAAAAAAAATTTGAGTGCGGTAACGTTTTCAATATACGTAAACTTGTTCTCAAAAATTTTTCATTTAAACAAATGTAGATTTTATCAATTTTTAAATAAGATTCGATATTCTGGAAAATTTCTGGAATCTTGAAAAAAGATTTGGATTTATTCTAGAATACACAACTATTCTGAAATGAACATCCTAGCTGTAGTTTTATACTTATCCACAGCAAAGTTGGAACTTTGATCCAAAGTAAAGTTGATGATTTATTTGAGTTTTCTTAAAAGAAAAGAAAAAAAGTAATAGGCCAAACTTATCTGCATAACTGTGAAAATTTACGGTTTAGTAAGATGATCTCAGTTTCACATATGAACTGTAGAACAGTGTTTCTCAAACCATGGGTCGCGAAGCCTTGTAAATTACCGCACGTAAAAGAAAAAGATCTGCGCGCACAAGATTTGAGAAGTGAAGAACCTTCTTGAGATGTCATTACGAATTTAAGAGGAAAATGAAGAAATCGGAATCAGATTCAAGATGAAGACCTTTTTTTTTTTTTTTTAGAGAACACTAGATGCTTGAGATGACAATCAAGAAATCAGAAACAGATTCAAGGTGAAGACCTTTTTTTTTTTTAGAGAACACTAGATGCTTGAGATGACAATCAAGAAATTAAAAACAGATTCAAGGTGAAGACCTTTTTTTTTTTTTTTAGAGAACACTAGATTCTTGAGATGACAATCAAGAAATCAGAAACAGATTCAAGGTGAACACCTTTTTTTTTAGAGATCACTACGTTTTCACTACGCTCAGTCAAATTTATTTGGGTCGCAGTCATCTTTGCAAATCGTTATTTTTAGCGGTTTTGGGTCGCAGAAAAAAAGGCTTGAGAAACACTGCTGTAGAACCTAAGTTCTTAAACTGGTGAACGTGAAAGGCTTTGCAGGGGGGCGCAAGCAACTTGATGGAAACTCAATTGATAATTGAAACGACAAATTTTTCAATCTTTTCTATATCATTAATTTAAGACAGATCGGACACTAATAGAAAGTGAAAACTTTTTTTTGGCTTCGCCTTGAATTTTGGCCAAAAATGGCTTGAGTTTTGCTTTTGGTTTGTGTCGTCAATGGGGGGCGTGAGAATTCTGCTTGCATGCGAAGTGGGTGCGCAACTTTTGGTTGCATGAAAAGAGGGAAGGTTTTGTTTTCATGAGGAAGAAGGCGCGCGAGAGTTTTGTTTGCGTGAAAGTTGCTGTAAGAAGAACCATTGTTGTAGACTTTTTCAGCTTAAAAGAACCTGATGACGAATACGCGTATGAAAGCTCAAAAAATTTGTCTAAACTCGCGAACATCGCACCACGTCGACACGCAAAACAAATTTTACAGCTGACTCAAATTATTGTTTAGTCGTGGATTATTATCGAAAGGTTTACTGAACACTTTCAAATTTAAAATCATAAAATTATAAATTATAAACATCTATATTATGAAATTTAATTACGTATAATGAAAAAGTTACAAAGATTTTTTTTTATAAAACATTTTTCTATAATAATTTAATTACAGTAGAACGCCAATTATTCGAACACTACTAAGGTGGTGGTACAACGTCATAGCATGGTGTGAACGACAGAGTGAGTGTCGTTTAACACAGCCTGCTTTTAAAAAAATGAGAGACTTGGCAGCGACGACAAGAGCAAAAAACTTGAAAGAAAAAAACAAGTGATCAGTATGCTGCTCATAACGTACCATTAATGACCATATGCGTGTATGATGCTTTTTATTGCAAGATTGTATTTTGTTCGATCATCCGAAAAAATCAGTGATCCGAACCACCCCTGGTCTAAATTAGTTTGGATAATCGGCGTTCTACTGTATTATAATTTTTAATTAGGCCTATTATGAAAAAAACCTTAACCGTCTGTTTTGCCTTGTTGGTTTATTAGAGATCTTATTGAAATAGAATTTTAAATTGTGAATTATTCAAGAAAAGGATGACAAAAATTCACATATTTTTTTATAAATTGTTTATCTTTTTAACTTCAACCTTGGGCCATATAAAATTAGTATTATTTCATTCAGCAAGTCTAATTATGAACTTTTCAACCAATATAGTTTCTTATGATTTTGCATGGAGTAGGGTTCAAAAGCCTGGGTTTTGTTAAAAATTTTCTCGAAACTACTTTCACCAAAAAACGTTTTCTTCGTGCCCGGTTTTAAAAAAAGCGAATGTTTAAAAACTTCAAACAAAACATTTTTGCCACTCCAACGTGCCATCTTTATGGTTTTTAAAGTACTAGGCCTGTATATTTAGGCATACCATATTTCTGAAGTGTTAAACCGGGACGTTCGTTAAAAGAAAAAAATTTGTTCCTAAAAAAAGTCTTCACTTTGAATCTGTCTCTGACTTCTCGAGTTTCGTCGTTAAAACGTATTGTCCTCTAAGGACTTCACTTTGGATCAGCCACGGAATTCTTAATTTTCGTCGCTTAAAATTAGTTTTCTCATCAGGTTTTAAATTAAAATTGAAAAAACCGGGATATATGATTAACCCCTTGCGGTCCAACTAACCGTCTGGGATGCAAACACAATTTATGTTCTTTGGTCCAAACTCATGTCAAACATGCATTTAGCACAGGAAAAGTAAAAAGTTAATCGAAAACGAAACGAAACTCTACACTTGTTATTGTTGCTGCAATCATACAGGCTCCTTTTAATGCTGGCCTCATACAAGGCTTAGTCCTGATGGCAACTGCTTTCTCATACTCCGAAACGGAAGTAGTTTTTTTAGCGTAATTGCTGCATTGCACATTACAACAGAAACTGCCAAAAACGGACGGATATATACCCATCCCAATGTTTAGGCCCGTTATCATCAGCGCACATTGTCAAGTTCTAATGGTCCACCTTCTGAACATGAAAAACTCACTGCAAGCAAGAGAACCATTTTTTATAATTCGGAGCTATGGAGTACAAAGAGAATAAACCAACGGTGGGCAAATTGCGGCTCGCCGACCTTTCGTTTGCGGCTCTTCTAGTTAAACAATAATAACGAAATCGAACAATGTACAATTGTTATTCACTGTTGAATTACGGGCCAAACGAAAATTTCTAATTAGGTGCTAAGTCGCATTATAGCGTGAAAATAAAAGCATTTCTTTGTTTGTTGTTAAGAACCATTTACACTACAGCAAAAATTTGAGCAAAGCGAGCGCTATCTTTTTTTCATTTATTTCTCGCCCGCCGAGACACGCTGGTAACATTAGAATAAAAGAAACAAAGATAGTGATCGCTTTTCTGTAATGAAATTTGTAAAATCATAATATCGTGCAAGTCTAACAAATTTGTATCAGTATCTTTTATTTAAAAGAATTAATTCACACCACTTTGACTCCGGGTTGCCAGATTGGCTTTTTTTTTGGCTGGAGTGCAAACTAGCTGTGACGGCCTTACGAAAAAGGGGCCCGGTGCAAGAAACGTAAGGGGGAGGTCACTATTTAGTGTACTAAAAAAAGGTAGCTGAAGCCATTTTTTGTATATAAAAGCATAGTGATCTCTAAAAAAAGGTCTTCGATTTAGGGGGGCCACTATAGGGTGATCCAAAGCATGGATAGGCTGCCCCAAGACATTGTGATCTCAAAAAAAGGTCAGCTGCCAAGGAAGCCGTTTCTTTTTGACATACCATTGTCGTTTTGGTGCTACTGTGAAGAAATAGAGCAATTTTTTGTGTAGGGGGAGCTCAGTGCGGCCGCACCGTTTGCACCCTATTAAAGCCATTACTGCAAACTAGCCATGATTTTGGGTGAAAAATTGAGGGATCATATACAGATTTTAAGTGAAGATCTTTTTTCTTTTAGAGATTACCACGATTTTTGGACTCATCGACAGGTTTTAAGTGAAGACCTTTTTTTTTTTTTTTTTTTAGAGAACACTTTTTTTAACGACAAAAATTAAATTTTGTCTGGCTTCACTTTCGCTACTTTTTCACCTTAATTAGTTTATTTTTCAATTTCAATTCTGGCAATCCTGCTTTAACTTCAGATTTTCAAAAGCTAACTAATAAAGTGGTAACCCACAGTAGATATAATGCTGGTAAAATCTCGAAAAAATTGTAAATCGTGCAACGATTGTATTTATTTTTCTTATTTGATTAAAACTTGCTTTGTTTACTGTATTTGCATGAACACCTCAAACAGAATTCGTGGCTCTCTGGCCGTTTTACATTTTCACATGTGGCTCTTTCAATAAAAACTTTTCCAATCCCTGGAACTAAGATTTGTGGCTTCTATCAGATGCATGCACTGGTAGAAGCAGGTCTTTTTAAACAAGATCAGCGCTGCGACTGTCCATAGTGAGAGTTTAAAACTCGAAACCATGGTCGGACAGTGAGCTCGGGTTCGGCGTGCGTGGTGATGCCCACAGATGGTACTCTTGGTGCCATCTGTTTTACAACTAGAATAAACTATCAGCCTCACCGAAAGTAGATACTCTTCTATACGACTAATGGTCTTTTAGCCTAAAACGCAATCAAAAAACACTTACGGGCAAATTTTAATTCCTACGGCAAAAACAATATTATCAGAATTATTCTTTTTAACAACTTTATGCAGATTTGCAGAACATTGGTAAACAGCTAAAAAACCGCGGTAAACCTTTAACAAGACCTTCTTTAAACGATGACAAACACATTGCTGTCCGATACAAATGTTTATTTGGTTCAGCTTTTTATTACAGAGGCATTAACTGTAATTAAGTGATTCTTGTTAGTTAAGACCACCCAGCAGAGGAAAAAGTCTTGCAGCGCCTCTTATACGACGAAACAGGAAAAAGCGAAGTCGAGCGAAGCTACGACTATCATAATCTCCACTAAAAAAAGCGACCAGCTTTGCCAAAGGTTTACAAACATACAAACTTTACAGTTTGAAAGCTGCTACTGTTACATTATCTTACCCGAAAATTCGTCAATTTTTTACGATTAAATGGCACAATAATATAAATTATCTCTATTGAAACCACAACAATGCAGCGGCGGCTTGTTTTATCTTAAACCTCTCCAGATATCCAATTTCATAAGTCATTAAATCAAGCAATATAGCTAACAGTGCAAGACTTATGGCTTTTTATCACATTATTGGATAATTGCTTCCATAAACAAATTTTAAAAAAAATGACAGTTTAAACATAGTCTAATTTTATAGAATTATAATGATGCAAAATTTATTTTATACAACTGATTAAGTAGGATAACACATTGGGCAAAGCACTGACGTTGTACATTATTTAAATATCAGATTCACAATACAAAATATTATTTTCGCTCAAGATATTTATTGCATTTGCTGCAACATCACATTGTTTCTCATATTGCATACACTTATTATTTACACAACTTAACATTATTACCTCCAGTTTTTGCAGCTAGATATCGAAATTACAAGATTTCCAACTACAATTCACAAAAATTACACTGCGTGTGTTTAATTTGATTGCTTGCCATTATCATTATCTAAGTCAGTTTTTTGGTCAAGCAAAGGATCATTGAGATTTTTTAGTGTGTTTAATGCTGATTTTTGAGTATGGCTTATTTTCAGCACACTCTTCTGCACACATTTTTGTAATAGTATCTGAATCCAATTCTTCTTCAGTAGAAACTTTGATTTCCTTCTGTGGAGCAACAGCTTTTTTAACCGTCATATGGGTTGATGCAGTTGTCATTTTTTGTTTTATAGTCAAAGTATCTGGGCAATAAGTCACGAGAACTCTTTTTACAACTGGTCTTTCATTAGTAACAACTTCAACATCAAAGGCAGCCCAATGTGGTTCCTTTTTGTTTTGTTTAATAGCCTCAACAAGTTCTGGAATTTCATGATCTTCATTAACTGTTAGATAAGGACAGTCAGATATGGCTGAGTTTGCAATTTTAAACATACAGAAATCTCTTTCATTTCTAACATCATTAAACTCTTCAACTACATTTTTACCACCCTTATCGAAATTTATTCCTGACATACTCATTTTGCCTAGTTTTGTTGATTCGATTTACAAACTTGAAAAAAAACTATCAGGAAACAGGTAAAGCACTAACAGTAACCTCCGCTTGGTTAACTTCTCTTCTGTAATTTTAGAGGAATTTGATGATTTATAATGGCCGACGCTTTACCATAAAAGGCGTGATCACGGGAGTAGTCAGCATTTCCGCATTCGCTACTCTTTAAAGAGAATGAAAAGAGAAGCGCAGCGAGAAATTAAATAAAGAAATTTAACAAGAGCCGTATGTCATCAAAGGTGTAGTTTCTCATTTTTGTGGTGGTAGAAGAGAGCTGTAAACCAAATCTTAATGAGATGTTTCCAAATTAGGTTGTTCGCTTAACTTTATACGGTTTGCCAAAAATGACCTTCATATACTATTGCTGTTGTATTATTGAACCAGAAAAGCTTCTTGCGAAATTATATTTAATTGTTTCTAAGTAAAAATTTTTTATGGCAGTTTTTGATTGAGAAAAGTTTTTAGTCAAACTAAAATTTTATGTTTTAGATTAAATTTTTATGTGTTTAATTAATGTGTTAATAAACCCTTGCAAAATGGCTACTCCTCAAGAGAAGGCACAATTTTCCCAGATGTTGTTGGTTGCCCACTTCTAACTGTATCCAACACCTGGTTTATTGAGACAAAATTGGATGTTCAGACTCAGCGAAAACACTGAACTAAGTATGGAAGAGATCAAACATCACGTCCTTCAATTCATCAATGGCACAAGAAATTTATAGAGACAGGGTCAATGTTGGATGCAGTTAGAAGTGGGCCACCAAGAACATCTGGAAAAATTGTACCTTTTTTTGAGGAGTAGCCATTTTGCAAGGGTTTATTAACACGATTATTAAACACATAAAAATTTAATCTGAAACACAAAATTTTAGTTTGATTAAAAACTGATTAATATAAAACAATCTATATAAGATATCTCATCAACTACCTTTGCAATAATTTTTTTATGGCATCAGTAAGTCAATATGACATGAGGTTACAAGAGCAAAAAAACATTTAAACTTACCGTAGGTTCTTTAAAAAGTAAAGTAAGGTAAAACTTATTATCAAATGCAATTCATGTAATTAAAAACAAACAAATAATTTAATGCCATAATTTTAGTTTTATAAAAAATGTTTTTTAGGCTATGACTGTAAAATTCATAAAGCCTTATTAATTAAAAATCATCAACCAATTTAAATGGTTCATTTTTTATTACAAATATTTTAATACAGTAATATGAATATTATTTTATACTTTTTTTATTAAAATATGGTTTTGTTAACTTAATAGTTATTAAATTAACAGTGCTTTTGAATTAAATTAGTAACGCCAATGTAATCGATACCTTTGAATATTACAGGAGCTGCATGGAGCCACTGTGTAAACTTCAAATACTATGGGAGCATGGACACCCTTTAAATAAAGTCTAGAGATGCATGGAGTGGCATGGAGACCTTTAAAATATTGTTTAGAGATGCATAGAATTGCATGGAGCTATAGGGTAAACTGAAAATACCACAGCAGCCACATATAGACCTTTAAAATAAGGTTTGAAGCTGCATGGAGCCACAGTGTAAACTTTAAATACTACAGGAGCCACATGGAGGCCTTTTAAATAAAGTCTAGCGATGCATGGAGCCACATGGAGGCCTTTAAATTATTGTGCAAAAATGCATGGAGCTGCATTGAGCCTGAGTGTAAACTTCAAATACTACTGGAGCCACATGGAGACGACCCTTTAAATATTGTCTAGAGATGCATAGAACCACAGTGTAAACTGAAAATACAACAGGAGCTGCATGGAGACTCTAAATAAAGTATAGAGATGCAAGGAGTCATATGAAAACCTTTAAAATTAGGTTTAGAAATGCATGGAGGCACATGGAGAGCTTTAGTTGGTGAGCTGCTTGCCAGTAATTAATTTCCTGGCTATAAATAAAAACTAAAAGGCCAAAATAAAAATACTTGATAGGATCACTGATATCTTGCATCTTTGTTTGCAGGTAAGAAAAATACCTTGATATTGGTACAACCCAGAAAATATGCTGGAAAAAAATCAGACATAGGCAACAAAAATGACTGCATTGAACAATAAACAAACTTACAAAATAAAGAATGTTGTGTATTTTAAATACACTTTTTAAATTGTAAAAACTTTTGTGAAAAATTGTCATTTTATACCAATGCTTCTCAACCTTTTGTTGCTACCCAAATGTTAAGCAAAAATCTTTTTTACAGACTTCATTTATTGCAAGCATAAAATTCTATTTTTTTATCTCAAAAACAGTGATCTTTAAAAAAAGTCTTCACTTTGATTCTGTCTCATATTTCTAAATTTTCATTCTAAAATGTAATTTAACTTTTACAAAACTACAGTAGTTGGTGAATGGTGACCCATGTCCAATTAAATGGTTGTGATAAATAAAATGTGATTTAACCTTTACAAAACTACAGTAGTTGGTGAATGGTGACCCATGTCCAATTAAATGGTGACCTACTTTTGGGTTGCAACCCAGGGGTTGAGAAGCACTGCTTTATACTTCAGTCTAATAAAATAATATTTCTTGATACCATGACCGTTTATATAAGCTTAATATCAAGTCATTAGAATATAGACGAGTTGAATTCGACATGATCCTGACATACAAAATTTGTTATAATTTGATTGATTTAAAATTTGACAAATTTTTTATTAAGTGCAATAACAACAGCTCCTACAATCTATACAGACATAGCTTCAATATTAAACTTCTTGATTGTGCAAATACTGACTCCGATAATCATTTTTTTACTCATTGTGTCCCCAAAACTTGGAATAAGTTACCAGAAAATATTATTAGTGCTTCTAATTTGATGTTATTTAAACGACGATTAAAAAAATTAGACTTAAGTTCTATTGTTGCATTGAAATTTAATTAAACCTGCTTTATATGTCTATTGCACTTCCTGTGTTTGTCTTTGTGCAATATCATTTTATCTCACTTGTAAGTGCATCACTGAACACTGGTTCTGGTGCCATTGTGTGTCGCATGTAATAATACTAATAATAATAATAATAATAATAATAACCTTTTGTGACTCATTTTACGATTTTCATATAGCCTGCCACCCTCTTTGCACTCTGTTTGATGTAAATATACTGTATGTAATATTAATGTAAATAAGTTTAAAAAGTATTGTATAAATTATCGTTGTGACCTTTATAAAAATAGTTCATGGAGGTGGCGACCTTCAGGTTGAGAAACACGAGATAAAACATGGCTTCTGTTTTATGATTGCTATTATCATTGTTATATAACTTAATAACTTTATCTCTGTCTATTCTCCTGACTCGACAAAAAAACATTGGAGGTGCTATACTTAAGGCAACTCTCAAGCAATTACCCCAACCTACTTCCGGATATGCAAAGATATTGCTGTGTAATTGAAATTTGTTATTTTTTTAGCTTGTGTTTAGAGATATGACTTGAATTTAAAGCAGCTTGCTGCAGAGACCATCTGCATCTAGTTCCATGTTTCTCTAAACTACTTTAAAAAGATCTATATGCAGCTCCTACAGTATTTGAATTATACCTTGCGGCTTCATACGTTTGTACACAAATTTTTGAGGTCTCCATGCAGCATCTCTAGACAACTTTTTAGAGGTCTATATATGGCTGTGATGACTGCAAGGCTCAAATCAAATTTTTTGTTTGTGTTTGATAATAGTTACTTTAACTGTGTTTTTTCATCGTTTCTTTTCATTTCCTGTGTTGCCCCAGAAAGATTAAATTTTATCATTTAATTTGTCAAATTAAGAAACAAGAGATAACATGCAAGGTGAGGCAACAAAACAACAGTGTGATTCATCTTTGAATGTCATGACAGAATCAAAATTAAACATTAAGAGCTGTTATTTGATTGATTTTGTAAAAAAGCTAGAATAAGCATAAGAAAATGCACACACAATAGATAATAGTGGCCTTTTACCTTTCATAATCAAACAAAATAAAATTACAATTGCTACACAGCTCCTGCAGTATTTAAAGTTTACTTGGTGGTGATAATGTGGCTTCATGCATTGCTACACATTATGCTAAAGATCTTCATGCAACTCCATGCATTTCTAAATATAATTTTAAAGGTCTCCATGTGGCTTCTGTATTTGAAGTGTAGTCTGCAGCTCCATGCATCTCTAAGCATAACTTTCAAAATCTCCATGTGCCTCCTGCAGTATTTGAAGTTAACACTCTGGCTCTATGCACCTCCAAACCTTATTTTAAAGGTCTGTATGTGGCTCCTGTAATATTTTTGGTTTACCCTCTGGCTCCATGCAACTTTACACAATATTTTAAAGGTCTCCATGCATCTCTAGGCTATATTTAAAGAGTTTCCATGCAGCTCCTGTAATATTTTCATTTTACCCTGTGGCTCCATGCATCTCTGAACAGTATTTTAAAGATCTTCATGCAGCTTCATGCATCTCTAGACTTTATTTAGAGGGTGTCCATGCAACTCCTATAGTATTTGAAGTTTACACTCTGTCTCCATGCAGCTCCAAACCTTATTTTAAAGGATCTCTATGTAGCTCCATGCTTCTCTAAACAATATTTTAAAGGTCTCTATGCGGCTCCTGTAGTATTTGAGGCTTAACCTGTGGCTCTATGCAGTTTCATGCATCTCTAAGCAATATTTTTAAGGTCTCCATGTGGCTACATGCATAACTAAACTTTATTTAAAGGGTCTCCATGCGTCTCCTGTAGTATTTCAAGTTTGCACTGTGGTTTCATGTGGCTCCATGCATCTCTAGACTTTATTCAAAGGGTGTCCATGTGGCTCCTGTAATATTTGAAGTTTACACTGTGGCTTAATCCATGTGGCTCCTTACAGCTCCTGTAATATTTGAAGTTTAACCTGAGGCTCCATGCATTTCTAAATGATATTTTAAAGTCTTCATTCAGATCCTTGCATCTCTAGACTTCATTTTAAGGGTCTCCATGTGGCTCCTGTAGTATTTTTAGTTTACCTTGTGGCTTCATGCATTTCTAAACAATTTTTTAAGGTCTCCATCCAGCTTCATGCATCTCTAGACTAGTGTTTCCAATTCAGGGCAAAATTTTGAAACCCGGGTTTTGGGTACCTGAGAGAAAAACCCTGGAAAAACTTGGGTTTTTCGGGTTTTGATGAGAAAGCGATTTTGCACAAAATAAACCCATTATTAGTCCCACATGCAATAATCATTTGATTGCTTTTACTTTGATGTTCAGCCAATACTTTAATTGGCGTCTGCTTAATAATGGCAAGTTGAGCTAACACTGCAGATGTTTTTCACTATTCCAAAGTCCAATTTCGTATGCTGCAGGTGCTCAAATCGTAGTTAATATTTCTGAATGACACTGAAATTTTTAAATCCGGGTTTCCAGATTTTAAAACCCAGGTTTCAAGTAGTTAAAAAATAGCAAAAAAACTAGGTTTCGGGTTCAGGAAAACCTGTGTTGAAACACTACTCTAGACTTTATTTAAAGGTGTCCATGCAGCTTCTGTATTATTTTAAGTTTACACTAAGGCTTTATGTAGCTTCAACCTTATTTTAAAGGGTCTCCATGTAGCTTTTGTAGTATTTTCAGTTTACCCTGTGACTCCATGCAGCTCCATGCATCTCTAGACTTCATTTGAAGGGTCTCCATGTGGTTCCTGCACTATTTGAAGTTTAACCTGTGTCTCCATGCATCTCAAAACCTTATTTTAAAGGTTTCCATGCAGCTCCATGCACCTCTAGACTTTATTTAAAGAGTCTCCATGCAGTACCTGCAGTATTTAAAGTTTACACTGTGTCTCCATACATTGCAAAACCTTATTTTAAAGGTTTATATGTGGCTGCTGTAGTATTTTCAGTTTACCCTATAGCTCCATGCAATTCTATGCATCTCTAAACAATATTTTAAAGGTCTCCATGCCACTCCATGCATATCTAGACTTTATTTAAAGGGTGTCCATGTAGCTCCTGTAGTATTTAAAGTTTACATTGTGGCTCCATGTGGCTCCTGTAGTAGTTGGAGGTATCCCCAATGTGACACATATTGTGTTAATTTAGATGCTTTGTTAAAGACTTCGGCAAGTCAAAAACATTCAGGTTTTTACTAGAAACTTAGTGATTATAAATAATAAAATGTTCAATGTTACTTAGTATTATTTCAAGTGGAGTATAAAAATAACTTTCCTAAATTACTGATTAATAAGAAAAAAATATGTTATTTTTAGAAATTAAATTTTGAATTAAGTGCTGTCAGCCTAATTTAAACCCAGCTTCAATCAAATATTCTTTCAAAAGCTTACTTTATACTATTATTTTAAAGAGTAAAGATATTTATGGTCATTAAGCTGTATTGTTGCCATTAATTTTTTTCACAATTTTCTTGATTTTCATTCAAGTAATACAGACTATAAGGTTACATGACCTCAAACCATAATTTTATTAAATTTGATCTTTGTAAATACAGTAATCCCTTGCTTAATTGTGCTTAAGTTTCTTGCCTTTACTACATCACAGGTTTTTCAAATTACTGCATATACAGTTAATTTTTCTTTAATACAAAAGTGTTTTAAATGGTCTAGATCAGGGATGTCCAACCTGCAGCCCACTGCATATTCAAGTTTTTTAGTTTTATTTTTATAACTGTATCGAATTCAATGTCATTACTGTCACAGTAACATATGGGGAAATAAAATGAATGTGCCAGTTGATTGCTGCATTGAGTGACATCCAATGAAATGATCTATGAAAATTTTTGTGGGCAGAGTTCATCATAAAGACGCTTGTCCCAAGCATCACTTAGTATTCACATTCTTTTGCAATTAAAATAATATTGAGTATGTTATGTCCAAACATTTTTTTACAATATCAAGTGATAGCTGTCAATGACTTATTGGTAGTAAAGATAGTAGCTTTGAACCAATGTGGAGTGGTTTGGAATAAGATTACTGTAGTAGCAGCAATGCTGCTTGTGGTAAAAAAGAGAATCGTGTAGATTTATTAGGAATATGGAAAAAGGATCAGACATTTTTAGAGATTCTAGGTTTAATTTAAGAATTTAACATATGGTTGGGCTTAGAGTTGCACTGTTAGCCAAGGAAAGTGTTGCTGCTAGTCAGCAAAGCTCAGCTGGCTGGATGCCTGAAAGTACTGGTAGGTTGTCAATTGGAGTGGGATGCAAGCATTCGGTGACAATATGTAAAGCATCATACAGGAAACTGTTTATAATGGGAGCTGCAACACTAAACTGGTGCACAGTACTCAGCTGCTAAGTAGTCCAGTGATAGGGCTGTTGTGCACAGTGTTTTAGTAGCAGCACCTCATTCTGAGCTTGCATGTTGCTTCAGCAATGCTAATATAGTTTTTTTGCTCAATGCCATAAAATGGTGACACAACGTGAGTGATCTGTCCACAAAATAAGTCTGGTTGAACAAAATAGTAAAAGTCTGATGCTGTTGTAAACATTTAGCTCATGTTTGGTTTTTTCATTATTTAAATAGTCAGTCAGTCAGTGTTTTTTTATTCTCGATCATTATTAAACAGTTTAACACAAAAATTATAAACATTAAAAAGATCAAGAAAAGGAAGAAGCAGCACAACGTCAGACATTAAAACATGCATATGACAAACAAAGTAAAAGTACAAGATAGTATAAAGCATGGCTGCAACACCTTAATCATATAAAGACATAAGTGCTATCATCACTGTCTTAGTGTGACTATGCCCCTCAAAGGCCTTTCAGTTTCCAGAGAAGTGCAACAATGCTAGATTGTCTGCATAGGTAAACTTTCAGGAAATTGTGGAGGGCAGATGTAGATGGAAATAGAAAGAGGTTGGAAAGGAGAGAAGCCCAGACAGATCCTGAGGAACACTGTTTTCAGATGGCAAATCCTGCTTTGCTTGTGGTCACCGGTAGTATTTAAAGGTGAAACTTCAAGTTTGGACAATCTCCATGATCATTTTAACCATGTGCTTATCTGGCAAAAGTCTCAAGCAGCTTGCATGTAAGGCCAAGATGCCATACAGAGTCATATGCCACCATCAGGTTGATAAATCAACAAAAAAAAATCCTTGGTGTTTTCTATTAATACGAGGGGCATACCAAAAGTTCTGCACAAACTGTTATATTTTTAAAACAAACAATCATGGAATAATGAAACAAAGTTTATTTCTTGACATAATCTCCCTGTAAGTCAATGCACTTTCTCCATCGCTCTGCAAACTTTTTCATTCCTTTTTCAAACCAGTCTTTTGACAGAGTCTTAACCACCACATTCACAGCAGACTTCAGCTCACTTTCACTGTCAAATCTTCTACCGCAAAGAGGGTCTTTCAGTGGCCCAAATAGGTGAAAGTCACTAGGGGCAAGATCTGGGCTATAAGCTGGATGAGGGAGTAATTGCCACTTTAGTTCGCGTAATTTATTCATTGAAACTTTTGCAGTGTGAATCCGTGCATTGTCCTGCAGAAAAAGTGGGCATTTGTGAATCTTTCCAGGTCTCACTCTTGGCAGTTTAGAGTGGACTGTTTGAAGTAGACTAGAGTAGTAGGCAGCATTGATTGTCTGCTTTGGAGGACAGTAGTCCATATGGATTATTCCATCACAGTCCCAGAATACAGTAAGCTGAAACTTTCCAACTGATGGAGCTGACTTGGCATGGACAGGCCTGCTTTCTCCAGGGGCTACCCACTGCATGCACTGGCATTTGGTTTCAGACATAAAGTGAGGAAGAGGAGTCTCATCAGCTGTGATGATTTGACACCAAAAGTTATCTCCAAGCTCCTCAAGCATATTCAAATTCATGACACAAAGATCATGGCGACTTTGTCGTTGTTCTTCTGTCAGCAGGCGAGGAACCCATCTTGCGCAAACCTTCTTCATTTTTAACTCCTCATGAATTATCCTTTGCAATGTCCCATGGCTTAAGCCTGATTGCTCCTCTAGCTCATCATATGTAGCCTGTCTATCTGCATTAAGAAGATCTTTCACAACATCAATGTTTGTGCAAGTCTTTGCAGTTGTTGGAGCACCACTGCGTGGGTCATCTTCCGGGGACTGTCTGCCAGATGTAAAGCGTCTCATCCAGCAGCTAACAGTTGATCTGTCAGGAGCAGAATCCCCATAATGCAATTTAAGTTTCTTTCCTGCCTCAGTTGGTGATAATCCCTCTTTTTGCAAAAAGTTTACAATAGCACGCCACTCATTTTTCTTAAAATCACACATTGTAAAAACTATATGATCTAAAATTAAAAAAATAATCAGTGAAAATAAAGATATTAGCACATAATTTTAGGCACAATTAGTGAAAAGCCTAAGATCTTTAATAGCTATGACAGATGACATGTAAAGTAAATAATAAAAACATTAATGGCTATTGTGCAAAACTTTTGGACTTGATCCACGGTTGATTTTTTTTACTAAAACAAAGCCTGCTTGCTAGAGGGCAATGGATCTATAATTGCTTTAATGTGGGTAGGTAAGTCTTTTGAAGATCTTGTAAGAAACACAGAACAGAAATATCAGTCAATAACTCTGGGGTCCCTTACTACCTTTATTAGCTTTGAGATTGCAACAATAAGTGCTCTTCTCCTGATCTTGGGAATTTTGAGTCAGTGCAAGCAGGAAGAAAAAAACTCATGTAACCAGCACTTCAAAACAGCTCCAGTATGGACATTTTTAACACTAATTATGTAATGATTTAAATCGTTTTTTGTATTCACCGACATACCTAATTAGTTAATCTTAAATTTATGTATTAATACTCATCCTTTTGTCATAGCATCTAATACTAAAATGATAAAATTTTATAGACATTTAATTTTGTGGCACGCTGAATGTATTTAAACGTATAATTTGGCCCATTACGGAAAAAGGTTGGACATTCCTGATCTAGAAGATTGTACACAGATGTACACAGATGTACACAGATTGTATATAGTACACACAGTAGATGTACAGTCTAGTGATGGGACGATGCCAATTTTTTCTTTGATTTCGATTCCGATTCTTCTCATTTAAAATTCACCTTTATTTGTCATAATAGACTAACAAAATGTTTTTTTTAAAAGACATCTTGTTAAATGAATTGGATAATTAATGTACACTGCCCCTCATCTTTTCTGTCTTAAATAATATGAAAAAATATGATACATTAAAATGATTGGTTTTGTTGTAAAATTGTAATTTTAAAGACAGAAATCTTCCACAGAAAATTTAAGAATTTTTAAGGCGTATTATTATATATTGTTCTGAAACAAAAAATGTCTCTTTTAGTATATATTAAAAGTGTACAAAAAATAACAGTTTGTTAAAAACAAATATTAATCATATAGTCAATTGCAAAGTAACAGTTAAGAAGTAACTACTTGTTTATGCTGTGTGATTTTACAGCTTAATCCTTGCAAAACTTTTTCTTTTTCAAAAAAGTCACTTTTTATCTGCTTCTGTCTTTGATATAATTGTAATGTAACAATTGCAATTGGTTAGTTTTTAATTGGCTTAGTAAATATGAAGTAACAATTAAAATTAACAGATAAAATTTTTAAAAGAGCAGTTAGTAACAGTTAGATAACAGATTAACAGTTAGATAAACAGATTTAACAGTTAGATAAACAGATTTAACAGTTAGATAACAGATTTAACAGATAAAATTTTTAAAAGAGCAGTTAGTTAGTAACAGTAACAGTTAAACATATCAGTAATATATATGTGCCTGCACAGTCATACCAAGGTATATAATAAAAGATAAATACACAAATAAATTAGGAATTGTTTTCAAGAATCGAAATTCTCATAAAAAATTTTTTGATTCAGATGCTGATTCTTTAGAAATCATTGATTCTTTTGATTCTTGATTCTGATTTCAATTAATCGTCCCATCACTAGTACAGTCTATAAGATTGTACACAGATAGTATACAGATTAACTTTTCTTTAATACAAAAGTGTTTGAAACAGTCTATAAGAGTGTAGGAAAAGGTAGTGTAGAGATATAGGGTGGTTTAATATCAGTATGAGAAGAATCCATGAACATTTAAATTATATATAACTAATACAATAAATATTTTTTTGCTATTTCACAGATTTTCACCTTTTGCAGGTGGTCCTGGAACACATTAACTGCGACTAACAAGGGATTACTGTATATATTTAAAAAATTTAAATGTATCTGTTTTAGTCTTAATGCCATATTGCTTAGAATTTATAAAATCTTTTGTAAAAAGTTTGTGTAGATTTACACAGTTTTTTAATTGATTAAGTCCCTGTTGCAATCAATTAAGTCTTTTTTGCATTCAATTAAGTCTTTTTTCATTCAATTAAGTCTTTGTTACAATCAATTAGGTCGCTGTTAATTTTTAATAGTTAATTAATAGTATTATATTTTTAATAATACAGACAACTTTGGCTGAAACACTCAGCATATCATAATGCGTCTTGATTACATCACAATGCAAACTAACTGATAATGAGCAGGGAATTACTGTACCTTACTTTACTGTACTGCACTTTCCAATACAGTAATTTCCTCTTCATTATCAGTTCACATTGTGATGTAATAAATTTGCATTATAATGTGCTGTGTGTTTTAGCTGAGGTCATCTGTACTATTAAAAATATAATACTCATAAACATACTATTAAAAAACTATTAGGTTGTCAAGAAAGTTCTTGCAGTTTTTGACCTTTAAATTCAGATGCACATATCTCAGCTCATATAAAAAATTTTTAATCAAAATAAGCATCAACTCTCTCAAGTGGTTGGAAATCGTTCCATATGTTGATGTCTAATTCATAGGCAAGCTCTTGAACAGTTGTGCATGTATTGGGTTCAACTAAGGCTCTTAATTGATTGTTGTCAACATCTGATGGCTGACCACTATGTTCATCATTTTCAAGGTTTTCATAACCGGCACAATTTCTTAAACCACCACTGTGCTGTGTGTTCAGTAGTGGTTCCTATGCCAAACACATGCTTTATGTCGTGAGCTGTTTCTGCAGCTTTAAGCAGCAACGGCCTAATTTAAACTGAAAGAAAAATGGCACAAATTTGTTTTTTTCCATTTTTGGTTCAACGTTCTGAAAAAAACATAATTTTTTAAAAGTGATTAAAATTATAACCATTAGATAGTGCAAAAAAAGTGTTTTTTTAAATGATATGTACAGTACAAAAATACAACAAAAACTTATTTAAAAACACATAGTTTGAAATCAAAATTTAAAATACTGCAAAAACTTTCTTGACAACTTAATATTAAAAATTAACAAAGACTTAATTGAATGCAACAGAGACTTAATTCATTGCAACAGGGACTTGATAGATCAAAAAACCATGTATTATTAAAAATCATTTTAAGATCACTTTAAGGTTTTAGTTTGATAAGTTACTGAAGCTAATTTAGACAGTAAATTCTGCAGAATTGGAATCAAAGCAACTGTAAATGGATTATACAAAAACTTTACCTTTGAATGGACCTGAAGTAGATTTAAATAAAGTGGGTCAATGCTGCTTGCATTTCTAATTTTAAAGTAATTTATTCATTTCTAAAATTAAAATTTTTAATTACATTTATTGAAGCAAATGCTTTTTAGTAATGCTCAATTTAGTTGGATTTTGGTGGTTCTCAACCTTTTTGCTACCATGTACTATTTAGGTACTGTTTGTTGCATAAAGTTTATTAAAAAATTAATTATTCAGATTTAATGAAATACAAGTGGTAATGTTATTTAGTGTAATGCTTGTATCTGTTTTTCCTGCATTAACTGCTTTATGGCCTGACTCACTATTAACTGTATATTGAAAGTAATGTGAGGAAAATGCAAGGTGGTTCTGACTTTTGGTTATGCTATTCATCTCAGCAGAAAAGCCCTGCTGACACTTCCTAGCAATTGTGGAATAGCTTAAGTCAGTGATTCTCAACCTGTGTGCCGCAAGGAATTTTTTAGTGTGCCGCGTATATTTTTGTCTTTGATCGCTTATTTTTCTGCAAAACCAAATTGAATTATTCTATTTCTTGGCTCAATAACAAAAAATTAGTTGTTTTTCCTTGTGCAACTCGTTTGCTTATTTCTTCTTTATTATTAAACAATACAATTGTTACGTCGTAAAACATCTTTCATCTATTTTCAGTTTCCGATAATTCAGCACTCAAGTCACATCAAATAAAACAAGGAAGTGTGATGAGTTAAAGGTAGAGAAGCTCTGAACATAATCCAGCGTCGTTAAGATTAAAAGTTACCATTATTTCTTGTTCACAATTGCATTTTCGATTCTTAATTCTTTAAATTGCTGTTCGTTTGAAACCTTCGAGCGTAGCCAGTACAAGCCTAATCGTGAAGCAGCTTATCGAAGGATGCAACAGCGTGACTTGTGTGACAAAAAAAAGGGTGAAAGAAGAGAGTCTGATAATCTTGGTCGCAGATCTAGCTCAGCTAAGTTTCCGAAATCATGAAAATTATCTCATTCTAGCAGAGTCATGTGGATATAGAACACGAAATCTTTTTTAATATAGAAAGACAAGATAACTTTTTAAAAGTCAAAATACAATACAGTGAGCCATGAAATAGTCTCGAGAGCTGCTTAAAGCCTAAGTAGGCAAACTAAAGCTATGCCTGATGAGAGCGGTTTCTCAGAGATAAAAGCAGTTGTTTTATAAGCTACAACTGCATTAAGAAAAAAATCTAATCTTAATAAAAATAGCAGAGCCAAGGTTACGGTATTTGATCATATTTATTAAAGTAGACGTTTAGAATAAATTATAATTCTATGCCACTGTTATTCAAATAGTATCCGTATTAAATATATTTAAAATAACTTTGGCTCTGCTATTTTTAGTGAGATAATATTTTTAAAAATTCATGCACTGCGCGGTTTTTACCACGTTTGGAAATTCTACAAATACATGATAGTATGGCATTCTCAGTTATCACGGCCATTCCAAATAATGTGTTATACCAGGAGCTTGCTGTAGTAAAGCAGGTCGTCATAGCACATTGTTTTTATGGTGGTAAGTTAGCAAGGCTACAGTAATAAGGTAAAGCGAGGGGGTCAAATGGAGAGTCGGCCGTGATTGAAATTTAGTTGAAAACAGAGAGGATGGAATTGGAATTAGGGTGCGGGTAAAATGGTCAGGGAATAGAAAACTAATTAAATTGAATCCATTAACGACTTTCTTATTATAACTTATAATTAACATTAAAAATCAGTGGTTACGTCTTAAAAAAAAATTATCACGGCTGACTCTCCATTTGATGCAAACGACGTGGATAGGTCCAACAGATTAATTCAAGTTTAAATAATGCATGGACTTAGTTTTAGTGACAAAATTTAGTCATTAGTTTAGTAGTCAAACCATGAAAAAGTATTTAAAAATAAGCAGTACCAGTAACAAAAGTGGTGCATTGCAACAGAAAGTACCTGCAAAAAAAGGAGTCAAGCGTAAATATAAAGAAGACTACATAAAGTACGGTTTTGTTGCTTCTGGATCCTACGATCACCAACTTCCTTTGTGTATTATTTGCAATCTTTCCTTGTCAAATGAGGCCCTCGTTCCTAGCAAACTAAGCAGACACTTAGAAACCAATCACGAATCTTTAAAAGATAAACCAAAAGCATACTTTGAGAATCTCTTGTTACAAAAAGATATAGAAGCCAAACGATTTAACAAGTACATGAAGTTGCCAGAAAAGGGGTTAGTTGCCAGCTACAAAGTGGCTCATTTGTTGGCTAAACGCAAAAAAGCTCACACTGACGCCGAATCTGTTATTGCACCATCAGTATCCATTATTGTAGAAACTATGCTTGGAAGTGATGCTGCAGATACGGTAAGCAAAGTTCCATTATCAAATGACACAATTTCGAGAAGAATTGAAGACCTATCTTCGGATATAAATGATCAAATTCGTGAGCATTTTGATGTGCAAGGACAAGATGACGAGTTATCTCAACTTTGGGCACTGCAAGTTGATGAATCTACTGATAGTACAGGAAAAGCGCACCTTTTAGCTTTTATTAGATTCGTAAAAAACGGGTCGTTTGTAAACCAATGCCTATTTTGCAAAGAGTTAAAAATCACTGCTAGAGGGGAAGACATATTTACACTGGTTGACGAAAACATTTTGTTGTTGAACTTACAGTGGAAAAACTGTGTTAGCATTTGCACTGATGGCTGCCCATCCATGCAAGGGAAAAACAGGGGATTTGTTGCTTATGTTCGCCACCAAAATCCAAACGTGTTTGTAGTGCATTGTATGATACATAGAGAAGCTCTCGTCTTTAAAACATTGCCAACAAATTTACATTCAGTAATGAAGCAAGTTATTGAAGTCGTAAATTTCATAAAAACTCGTCCCCTCCAAAGCCGACTTTTTACGCAACTTTGTCAAGAAATGGATTCAAAATTTAAATGCTTGCTGTTTCACACAGAGGTCCGATGGCTCTCGAGAGGAAAGGTACTGAAACGTGTATGCCAACTAAAGGCTGAAATTTGTTCTTTCCTGGACGCTCAGAAAAAAGACTTCGGGTTTTCTGTACATGACGAACTGTGGTGGTTACGAGTGCAATTTATAGCAGATTTATTTGAAAAAGTGAATGTTTTGAATTCAAGCTTACAAGGGCCATCCGAAAATACAATAACAGCTACATCAACATTGATTTCTTTTGACGAAAAACTGTCTTTATGGAAGAGAAAAGTATCTGAGGAAAATGTAGATGCTTTTCCTACAGTCAACAAGTCTTCTTTAAAAAAAGAATAATTCCGGAAATTTTAAACACTTTGTCAAATCTCCAGTTTTCACTCCGAAACTACTTTCCAGAATTCAGTGTTAAAGATTACGGGTGGGTAATCAATCCATTTGGAAAAAATAACGACACAACGAATCTATCTACCGAAGAAGAGGAGCAGCTTATTGAGCTACAAAACAATTGTTTTTATCGGTCCAGTTTTTCCGAAGAAAACCTACATGACTTTTGGTTGTCCATCGTAAAAACATATCCTTTGCTAAGGATAAAAGCAATCAAAATTCTTCTTCCATTTGCATCATCTTGGCTTTGCGAATTTGGATTTTCCGCACTCATTGAAATCAAAAGTAAAAAAAGACAACGCCTTCTTGCTATTGACGATGAAATGAGAGTATGTCTTACGTCATTAGAGCCTCGATTCAAATTGATTTGCTCGAAAAAGCAAGCACAACCGTCCCATTAAACATGTATGTTTGGAGTATTTTCATTTCATTTATGTATTCATTTCAATTCAGTATTTCATTTCAATCTCATTTCATTTATGTTTGGAGTATGTTTGAGTTTTAAATTTTGTAATGTGAAAGTGTGCCGCGGATGAATTTTTGATTCTTTAGTGTGCCTCAAGCACAAAAAGGTTGAGAACCACTGGCTTAAGTACAGCCCATTATTAGCCAGAAATAAATAGGTGAGAATTCTCTATGCATAATGCTAGCTTTTTGTCACATTTATTGTCAATATTTTTTTCGTTTTCTGTTGTTCCTACAAGTAAATCAGATGGATAAACCAAGGATCAAAAATGTACAAACAACTATCCATGCTTAGAAAATAATGCACCAAAACCATTTTAAACAGTTTTAGATGGCTGCCAATTTCTTGAAATTGCTTTTCTATAATTATAAACAACATGAGGTATTTAGGAATATTAATAGAAACCAAACTGCTTAAAATGAGAAGCACCAGACTCGAGTTTTGCTCTTATTAGAGCTTGTCAGTGATGCATATCTCACTGCGAATCGAACTCGCTACGTGTTGTCTTCCAAGCAGGAGACAACACCACTAGACCACGCGAGCCCGACAACAACTCGATCACAAGCAGCTGGAAAGGTAAGTCCCGGTCATGAGGTGCACCCTTGGTCTTACCACACAGTGGATTCTGTGTATTCCTTGCGTGGCAAAGCTGGGAATCATTTCCAGCTACTTGTGATTGAGTTGTTGTCGGGCTCGCGTGGTCTAGTGGTGTTGTCTCCTGCTTGGAAGACAACACGTAGCAAGTTCGATTCGCAGTGAGATATGCATCACTGACAAGCTCTAATAAGAGCGAAACTCGAGTCTGGTGCTTCTCATTTTAAGCAGTTTGGTTTCTATTAAAATTGCTTTTCATTGTGTTGTTTTTACAACAAGAAAAGATGTGTGAACTGTGAATATTCTATACTGGTTGGCTTCTTTATTTATTGCCTATAACCTACCTTTTATATAGAAACTTGCAATTTACAAGAAGAATTTGCAATAGAGCTGTTTGGATCTAAAAAAAATCAAATTTATAAGGTTGAGAGTATCAAAAATATCTTATAAGTAGCTAATATTGGGAAAAACTCTAGGTTAATCAAATTGTGATTTCTTTTTGTGTAAAATTTGTGTAAAACTTTCCTTAATTTAAAAACTTGTCTTACCATATGTATCCTTGTGACAGCTAACATAGATTTGTATAGAAAAGGAGCCATTTTTTGTTCAAAACATTCATAAAATTATTGCACATTCAACACATGTGCGATATAAACACAGCAATATTTTGACCGATAAAGATTTTTCAATAGTTTTTATAAATATATGCCACATTTAACTTGTACTTGGCACAAAAATAGCTGAAATAATTGCAGTGCAAAGGTTTTATTGCATTAATATTATAATTTACAAAGAGAAAAAATTTTCTTCTAATCTATTACAATAACACCCAAGAATACCTACAAAATATATTTTAATCCAAGTGCTAGATTCTATTGGAATTCTGGCATAGTATGGTTTGGTACTGAAGTATTGTATTATTTTTTGAAAGCCCAATCTAAGGTCTCCCAAAGGCTTGCTTTCACTAAAGTTTCAACTTCTAATGCCAAGAAAATTTTTTGATACAAGCTACATTCTAAATGAGTTGGGACTTGGCTTAAAAAAGACATATTGAGACAATGATGTTTCAACCTGGCAGCACTTGAATCTTTATAATAATTGAACTGACCTTTGAAAAATTTTCTTTATAAGGCACTTATTCATTGCTGTTTTTTGTTATCGATACTATTGCTGTTTTGATTATTAAGTGTAAATTCAATTAGTGTCTTACCAAGGTTGCCCTCCTGCCCTGCCATATTTTTAAAACATGGAGACACAGGAAGGCAAAGTGCTTTTTAAAGTCTAAAAGACAGAATTTTTTTATTAGATCTTTCTTTACAATTACATAACACTATGTAACAAAAATTTTGTTGTTCCGATTTTTTAATATTTTCTATAGCATATTGCTGAGTAAAACATGTTTCTAGCAAGTGTTTGTCATAACTGTTGTTTTAACCCTTTAACGCCCAAATTATTTTGAGAAACTTTAAAAATTTTTTTCCTATTTTTTTTAATCAAGAACGTGTATATAAGTAAACAACCTGAACACAATTTTTACTAAAAGTTTTATTAATAACAATAATAATGAAAGAGGACCATATGGTCCTACCCGTCATATGACACAAAAAATGAAACAGGACCAAATGGTCCACTTGGGTATGAGGCACAATAGGAAATGATTATGGTTTACAATATTAACTAACTATATTCCCTTTAAGCAGTGATGGTTTTAAGAAAAGGGGGCCTGGTGTAAGAAATACAAGGGGGGCTACTATAAATAACATAAAGTTAACGTATTCAATGCAATTTAGTATATGCCAACTGCTAGTTTTAGACCTTGATTATAGTTATTGGTTGGATAATAATTATAATTATTTTACAGTTCTACTTGGTGAGTTGGCAGTTGACTTGATAACCTTTTGGTCTTTTTAATGTTTCTTTAATGAGTGACAACATTGACACAAATGATTTTATGCAGCATTTTGATTGCACCCTGCTGTTCAATACTTTGTTAATGTTAAAATAAACTGATTGATTAATTATTGACATAGTATTTATGGTATAAAGTTGAAATAAAAATGACTTTTTGATAAAATACCTTAGAAAAAGGTATTATTGTGCAACTAATTAGGGAGGTTAATTTTGCTTCATTAGATGTTTTAGGGGGGGCCACTTTTGCAGCATTTTTAGGGGGGCTTTGTGCGACTGCTCTGTTTGCATTCTATTAAAGCCATCATGGTCTTTAAGTAAAAATTATTTCCGTTTTGTTATTCAACATAAATAACATCTATTAGACTAGAAAATAATTCAAGCAATTCCCTTGAGCAGAAAAACAGAAACTTACTACTACAGGGTGTTCAATATTTAGCGTTACAACTTCAAATAACTGTATTTGGGAAATCATACATACAATTGGAGTAACACAGGTGACATATTATTACAGAATGAGTATAAATTCAGTACAAATACAATTTATTCAAAAAGCTTTCCATTTGAATCAATTACAAGCTGAAGATGCCTCGAAAATGACTTGCAAGAGTCACAAATCATGTACTGGGGCATTTTCAACCATTTCTTCCATAGTTTCATCTTCAGTGCCTCCAAACTTTTATAATGTGTTGCTGAGACCTTGCTGTTGAGGTACCTCCAGATACTAAAATCGAGAGGATTCAAATCGGGTGATGAAGGGGGCCATTCCTCTTTGGAAATGAAGTTGGGAACATTGGCTGATATAGCCACTCCTGCGTCTTTTTAGCTCCGTGTGACGGTGCTGAATCTAGTTGAAACGTCCTAGGACGTTTTTTAAAGTGTTCTTTTGCCCAGGGCAACAATGAACCAACAAGGATGTCATTTTGGTAATTCTCTTGGTTCAGTTTGACACCTTGTTCTACAAAAACTGAAGGACTTCTTACAGATTTGGTAATGGCCCCCAGACCATCACTGATGCTGTCCCTTGGACCCAAGTGACTCTTTGAGGTCCTACCTCCCCATCACATGACCAAACACGATTATTCTGGGGATTCACATGGTGTTGAATGTTGAATTTCTTTTCTTTGCTGAAAGCAAGGTTAGAAAGTGTGCCCTCTTTCATAATGGAAACCATTATCTTTTGATACCCATTGGCCATTCTGTCCAAATGAAAGAAGATTACAACAATTTGAAATTTTTCCTTAAAAATGTTGCATGTAACTGTACCAGATACAACTGGCAGCTCTGTTGATTTTAAAATGATTGGGTTTGTAAAAGGATTACAAGGAGGCTATTCAAAACATTTCTGTTTTCTTTGTTTATGAGACTCCCGAGCCATTACTGAACACTACTCCTGAAAAGAATTGCCAGAGAGGCTATTTTTTGTTCCTGGCATTTAGAATGTATAAGCATGATCCTTCAGTGGATTCAGAAAAAAATTTACTGCATCCCTTGCACATAAAGCTTGGCTTTGTTCAGCGATTTGTCAAGGCCACAAGGCCATGAATAAAGATGGTGATGGTTTTCAGCACATTTCTGTTGCATTTTCTTTTTTGTCAGAAGCTAAGAAGGGTGGAATTTTTGTTATCCATTTAAAAGACCCAGTTACAAAACAGCTAGCCAAAAAAAGAGCTAGTGCCACAAAATAGTTAGCCATAAAAGGACTAGACATAAAAGAGCTAGTACCAAAAAAGAGCTAAAATACTAAAACAAAGAAAAATTGTAGCTAGTGAAACTCCTTTTAATGAATGAAAATTGTTACTTCTATTAACCTATTGACCTGGTTTTTTAATATTGTATATTTAATATATATAAATAGCTACTAATATTAACTTGGTTTTTCAATATTACTTATTTGGTTAATATACAGGGTGTCCGTAAAGTTACTATACAGTCTTACAAGTTACTATACAGACACCCTGCAGTACAGTAAGATATTGTATTAAAATATTTATTTGTAACAAAAGAAATAACACCTTTATGTTTATAAAAATCTCAGAAAATACATGTGTTACATCCGAAAAGACTGTAACAATCAAGGCAAACAATTTCTATGACAAATATTCAAATTGGAGGCCTTCAGCTTTAATACATTCTTGACAACGTGACACCACACTATGACAAACTTTGGTGCACAAGTCACGATCAAGGTTGGCAAATGCATCAATAACAAATTGTCGAAGATCTTCAACACTTCTTGGCTTTCTCGAATACACAGAGTTTTTGATGACTCCCCAGACAAAGAAGTCCATTGGCGTTATGTCTGGAAATCGTGGAGGAAATTCAATGGGCCCTCGCCTGCCGATCCATTTATCAGGAAATGTCTCATCCAGTAAATTTCGGACAACTGTAGCATAATGGGGTGGGGCTCCATCCTGTTGGAAGTACAAGTTATTGAAATCTGGTCGTTGTTTCAATGCCGGTACGATGACATTTCTCAGTTTGTCCAGGTACCTTTCTCCTGTAACAGTTCCGTCGAAGAACTGTGGACCCACAATTCCATCAGACGATATTCCTGCCCAGACAGTTATTCCAGGCTGGTTCAATTGGGACGTGATCGTAAATTGAGGATTTGTGTCACTCCAATAAACACAGTTGTGACGATTTACGTGTCCTGAAAGTTTGAATGTGGCTTCATCAGTCCACACAATCTCGTCCAAGAAAGTGGGATTATCCTCACACATCCTTACGAACTGTTCGCAAAACTGAGACCTGCGATCAGGATCATCCTCAAGAAGTCCGTGAATTAGGCGCGGAATGTATGGTCTCATGTGGAGTTTCGTGAGTATTTTACGTAGAGAGGTTCGTTTGATACCAATTTCTGCACTAGCACGGCGAAGTGATTTCTTTGGGCTTCTGGCATATGCCTCAGCAACTGTAGTCAAATTTTGTTCAGTGGACACACTTGGCCGACCAGAACGCGGAGCATTGGCAACTGAGCCAGTATCATCAAATTTGTCTCGAAGTTTATAAATAGCCAAACGTGTTGGAGGATCTGTATTAAAATAATGATTCCAATCACAAATTACATCCTGTGCGTTTTCTGTTTTCCAATATCGCTTCAAAATAAATTTGCGCTCTTCCAAAGTTAGCTTGCGTGGCATGCTTAATTAAATAGGCCTGTAAAAAAAATAAATATTAAATATAATACAATAAAACTATATAGTAACAAAAACTATTACATATAATACAATGAAACTGTATAGTAACTTGTAAGACTGTATAGTAACTTTACGGACACCTTGTATAATTTACCAAACATGGAAATTAATAAAATTAAAATATTTTTCTCACCCCCAAATCTTACCCTTGAAATTTTTAGAAATTACATTTTGTTATGACTAGGCATAACAATAAAAAAAATTTTTAATAATTTTTCTTGTGAATGTAAAAATAATTTAAAGATAATTATTGTAGCTCTTTTAATGCATAGCTCTTTTTTAGCCAGCTATTTTATGGCATTAACTCTTTTGGTACCAGCTCTTTTATGGCTAGCTATTTTGTAGCCCTAGCTCTTTTGTAAGAGCTCTTTTGTGGCTAGCTGTTTTGTAACTAGCTCTTTTGTGGTATAATTGGAATTTTTACTGGTTTGCAAGTTTGACTTATACTGCAATGTAAAAAACTTGAAGATAAAATGACTACAAGAGAAGCAGGAGCACAGAAGGCATTTTGAGCATTAGTTCAAAATTTTCTTAGAAATAAATGAAGCGATGACTACAAGCTTTTGTTGAACAATTTGGTGGAGAAATACGAAAACATGGGGTGTTGCATGTCCCTGGAACTACATTTTCTACACTTCCACCTTGATTTTTTTAGTCCAAATATGAGTGATGTAAGTGAGGAACACAGTGAAAGATTTCACCAGGACATTTCTGATACTAAAAGAAGATACCAAGAGAGACAGAGTTGCAATATGATGTAGGATTATTTGTGGTCTGTAATACGAGAAGGTTTCTCAGATCATAGATGTAAGTCACACAAATAAAACCACTTCTGAAATGTCTTTAAAATGCTTGTATCTTAGCATAATGCATATGTTAGCTATCTAATATATACAAAGCAAGACAATTTTGGCGGGAGACAATTTGGCGGCGCAAATTTGTCGGCAAGCCAATTTGGCGGGAAAATAAATAAAAATAATTTACCTTCACTAGCGTTGAAGCGACAGCAAAAAAGTTTTGTTATGTCACAAAGGCAATTGAAAAAGCAATTGTAAATGTTCAGCTGATAAGAGCAAAAATTTTAATTTAAAGTTGTTAAATGCGTTAAATTTAGCGATGTTTCTAGCCCAATATTTATCTATTTAAATTTACAATAGCTTAATTTCGAATATTTAAATTAAAAAAATGTACTTGAGTAGTTTAATTTTCGAATTATGTTCGTTTAACATGTATCTTTTACAAAAAAGTACAATAATGTAGCTTACTACAAAGACTTTACGGGCGTACGAAGTTATGACGTCATAATAAGCATTTTACTATATCAAAACAAATCTATTCTGGTCGGCACGTATAAACAGTTTTATTTTAAATATTTTTTTTTAGTTCCAACAGTTCGTTTCGTCTATAGGGCTCGTCAGAAAGCAATCAAAAATTTGAAAAACAAATACAAAAAGTAAAGCTTTAACAAAGCGATAAAAAGCCGGCAAAGAACTTAAAACAAAAAGAAAATTACGGCAGTGATTAAAAAGTTAAAGCGGTTACAATTTGTTTAAATTAAATTTTAATGTGTAAATTTTTTTTTCGTTGCTTACGCTATTGTTTTCAAATTTGGATTTATTATGGCTAATATCATGATTAATGATTCTAGGATAGTGAGTACAGATAAACAGCGAAATTCGGCGGGATAAATGTGTATTTAATCTTTTCGTAATATAACTGAACAAAATTATTGTTGTGCAAATTTGAAGTCGCCATGTTTATTTATTATCTACGTGCTGACCATAAACGCCATCTTTTGTGATGTCACAAAATTCACGCGCCTGCCAAAACTTAGAACAATTTCGTTGCATTAATCGCAGCTGTGCAATTTACGACTTCTGAAAAACATTGATTACCGGTATGAGAAAATGTTTAATAATACAACGGGAACAAGTCGAAACAAAAGATACAAAAATTCAATCAGGTTTGTACAATAGAATAATAGAACGAATAAAAATCTTTAATGTTTTTAAAAGCATTTTTAGGGCGCTCAAATTCGTTCGTTATTTGGAAGCTTTAACGTAAGCAAAGGAAAAAAACTTTACACATTGAAATTTAATCAAACACGATTTGTAAACGCCTTATACTATTCTGTAAGCTTTGCTATTTGGCTTGATCTAATCTTCTGTTTTGATTCTTGACAAATTTAATCACTGCCGTAATTTTTTTTGTTTTAAGTTCTTTTGCCGACTTTTTATCGCTTTGTTAAGCTTTACTTTTTGTATTTGTTTTTCAAATTTTTGATTGCTTTCTGACGAGCCCTATAGACAAAACAAACTGTTGGAACTAAAAAAAAAATAGGCAAAATAAAACTGTTTATGCCTGCCGACCAGAATAGATTTGTTTTGATATAGTAAAATGCTTATTATGACATCATAACTTTGTACACCCGTAAAACTTCAAACCCGTAAAGTCTTTGTAGTAAGCTACATTATTGTACTTTTTTGTAAAACAGGGTGGTCCAACTTCTCCACTCTTGTGGGCCACTTTTCAAAATTATTCGAGTTTGCGGGCCTCAACCGGCTAAAAACACTTATTTTTGTCCCAAATTCAGGGTGTTCTCTAATAATAAAAAAAAAAAGGTCTTCAATTGGAATTGATCTCTGAAATTCCTATTTTCGTCCCAAAATCAGGGTGTTCTCTAAAAAAAAAAGGTTTTCAATTGGAGTCGATCTTCGAAATTCCTATTTTCGTCCCAAAATCAGGGTGTTCTCTAAAAAAAAAAAGGTCTTCAATTGGAATTGATCTCCGAAATTCCTATTTTCGTCCCAAAATCATAGTGTTCTCCAAAAAAAAGGTTGCCGCTGTTTGTAATCGACAAGACTAGTGCAAAATTGTTCTGCGGGCCCGTAGTTGGACCACGCTGTTGTAAAAGATGCATGTTAAATGAACGTAATTCGAAAATTGAACTATTCAAGTACCTTTTTTAATTTAAATATTCGAAATTAAGCTATTTTAATTTAAATAGATAAATATTGGGCTAGAAACATCGCTAAATTTAACGCATTTAACAACTTTAAATTAAAATTTTTGCTCTTATCAGCTGAACATTTACAATTGCCTTTTCAATTGCCTTTGTAACATAACAAAACTTTTTTGCTGCCGCTTCAACGCTAGTGAAGGTAAATTATTTTTATTTATTTTTCCTCCAAATTGTCTCCCGCCAAATTGTCGCGTACCCAGCTATATAGGTGCATGCATAATACTTATATGTGTTAGCGTGAATATACATTCAACACAAAATTTGGCTTATTAATAGAGATAACTATTGAGTAAAATCAGAAATTAGAAAAAGCAACATTTTATAAAAAGTAAGGACATTTCTGAAAACATTTTATAATTTTGTTAATTAGTTTAGAGAAACAAAACACAATACCTAAAAATTTTTATGCAACTAAAACTTTGGAAAAATTTTGTTACATGGTGTAATTGCAGCCCAAATTAAATCCAACAAATTTTCTAAAATATTTCACCAAAACAGATTGTCTCAATTGTCCCTTGCTGAATAGTAATGTATCAAATTTATCATGACTTTAAAATGAACTTACCTTAATTTTAAAATTGTTTTGTTTCAGGTTGTTGCACTTAATCATCGTCGTTCTATAACATTTATGAATAATTTTCTTATGAACACATCAAATTTTTTGAATAACTTTGCTTTGGTTTCTGAAAAAAATCTTTTTGAACAAGATGCTGAAATGCATAAACTGGAAATAGCTGTAAATATTTTGGAAGCAAAGGTATATACCACATTTGTTAATTTTAGGTAGCATTCTTTTATTTAAGTGCTGATAGTTTTTTATAATGTGTTTAAATTGTTGTTTGTAAACTATGCCTGTATGTATAGGGTGCAAGATGCAGACAGTTTATGTAAACTGCATAAGGAGGGCATATGGGACCACAGCTTTTCACAGCTGTTTTCTGATGTTAATAATCTAATTAGAATGGATTCTAATGGTTCAATCATAGAAACTAGAATGGAGGTGTGACAAGAAATAACACATAAAAAAGCGGAGATACTGTTGCAAAAAGCTACTCCTATTAGCAAAAAAATGACCTGTGATTCGTATCTCTAACTTAGATAAAAATTAATAGGTGGATGGATAAAAACCAAAGTTTGTGTTTTGCTGAATGCTTTTATTTTCACAAGGCTTTTGAAAACAATTAATCAGTAAATAGCAACTTTATTTTAGAAAAGTGATTTAAAAATAAAACTAACTTATGTGTGAAAATTGTATTGTCTTGGAAGAAAAGATTTAACAATAAATAAAACAACATTGTGTATCATGCAAAAGGATTTGTTTAAAAAAGACAAAATCTTTCCAAGACAAAGTTATTTTAAAGGTTTCTTTTTTTAGGGAAAACTATATAATAAAAGTAGGGATGTACCGATACTTAAGTATCGGTACATCCCTAGTATGGATATGTCATGAGGAGAGACCAGGAGTATGTAGGACAAGATTGGGCAACCTTTTTTGGTTTGCGTGCCAAAATCAGCTAAATCTCTGACATACTTCTTCCAGTGCCAACCAAAATTTGTGAGAACATACTACTTGATATCCTTAATGATGTATGTAAAGAGCCTTGAAGAAATGATAAAAATTCACCCTAACAGTGAAAGCACAGTATGACCAAAATTACATTTATTCACCTTAAAAACAATGCCCAAATCAAAACAATGTTTTGCCTCTTTGAAAATAAAACATTTACAATGAATTTTTAAACAAGGTTTAAGTCATTTTTTTAAAGAAAATATTACTTCAACAAAAAGCTTTGATTACTTTTCTTTTACTGTATCAGTGAGACTTCTGCTGCTGCATTACCGCTGACAGGGATTTTACATCAGATTTATATTTTGTGACCTTTAGAGATATATACATGAACTACTAGTTTCATCACTCAGGTTACTCCTATTACGAGACTTAATAAAGTTCAAAACTGAGAACAAAGATTCACAAGCATATGTAGATGAAAACATGGAGAGTAATGGTGTTGCAAAGCTTTTTAAGCATGAAAAATTTTCAGGAATGGCATTCCAAGTTCGCAATAGTTTGTTTTCTGCACTTCTCTCTAATATTCCTTTCTCTAATCGCCTTTTTTTTAATGTTTTCCAAGTCAACTTTAAGGTCAATAAACTTTTGTTTCCAAATTGAGCTATTCAATCAACTCCATTTCAAATTTATCCATATCTATCCATGAAAACTTTTGTAGGTTTAGTTCCTCCATTTCTATACTGTCTAGAAACCTCATGAAATTTGCTGTCTCTTCTAGTTCTCTGAATTTCGAAAATCTTGTGAAGAACTGCTCACCAAATGACTCAATAATGTTTAAAAATAGCTTCTGAAGGCTTTGACAATCTGTTATGTCATTGCTTTGGAGATCATTAATATGCCTCTTGAGGTTTAAAAATTATCTCCCTAAATTTCTCATCTTCAATATCTTTCTTAAAGACTTCTAGTTTTTTTTCGAAAGCCTTTTTGTATCCAAACATAACATCAAGTGCCTTACCACTACCCTATAATTTAACATTCAGTTCAATTAAATGTTGACAAAAATATGCAAAGAACATCAGTTTTGAAACTCACTTGTAGTCAGACAATTCTTGGTAAGAAATATGGTGGTCATACAATTTATCTCATTAAAGCATTCAACGAATCATTTCAGAACTAAATTTTGGCTTAGCCATCGAACATTGTTGTACATTTTTAATCCTTTATATGCAGATTTTACCTCATTCAGTAAGACCTGAAATTGTCTTTTAAGTAATGCTTGAGGAGAAATGTAGTTCACAACTTTGGTAACTGTTTGCATTACTTCCTGAAGTTCCTTCAGGCCTGCTTTTGCACATAATGCCTCCTCATGTAAGATGTAATGAAAACCTATTACTGCATGACCAACTTTTGTAAACAGACTTACAAAACCTGCCTTCTCACCAGTCATGCTGGGGGCGCCATCAGTTGTAGCGGACACTACTTTGGAAATGTCATTTTGATGAGAACAAAATTTATTTATAACAGCCTTACATATTTCGGCCCCGGTAGTACGCTCAGATAGTGTTAGAAGGGCAACCATCTCTTCCAGAGGCGCACCCAGGGGGCTGATTTGGAGGTCATGTCAGCCCCCTTTTAAACACTTTTGTCAACCTCCTTTTTGCCTGGTGTCAGTCCCCTTTGCGCGCTGATACGCAAAAAGACAGAACTTTTGCGCTGATAAGTAAAGTGATGTTTCGTGCCAACCTAACTATAAAGGCCCGTTTCCACTACGAGCGTGGAAAAGAGCATTCTTTGTTTCTTTTATTGATCTTCGATTGAAGCGAGCGCAAAAAAATCAATAAAACAAACAAACAATGCTCTTTTCCACGCTCGTAGTGGAAACGGGCCTTAACAAATGGTTTTTGTTTTTCCTCAAAGGGTAGAGACGAGCGCGTTTTCGCACGTTTTCGCTTCAGTGTTTTTTTCGTAAAGTGTCCCAATTTTTAGCAAAATTTTGATCTATAATTGCATTTCCCATTTTTAATATCTACAAAGTTCAACAAAAATTTTTACGTGATGCCTAAGTATACACTAAACATCGTTCACTTCCTAACAGACGCCCCTATACGGTGGATGAGTTATAATTGCCAAAACAATTGCGAAAACCGTTATTTACATTTTACGGCATTTAAAAAGAAACTCGAAACCTTGGATCTTTGGTCAAATTTGCTGCTTTCGCGCTGTATGCGGCACCCGATGGCCATTGTTTAAGCCTGGGCAACAGTCATTTTATTTCAAGTTTTTTAACCAAGAGTTTATCCAGTTTATCATAGCTTTTATTATGACATCACACTGATCTTTTGTAACACTGTTTGCTTTCAAAAGATTATGCTGCACAATGCAGGATATTGTAGTTTTGCTCAGCTGAAGCGAATCAGTTGCTAAAGTAGGAAAGCGCTTATACAAGTTGAATTTGGCGATTGCAGATTATTAATTGTGATGTAACAGTTTACTTTACAACCTTTAAATAGTACTGTAGTTTTTTTAATTAAAACCATTTCTATGACGTAATAATTTGGTTAGTACGTTCTAGCAAATTCTGATGGCCATACATATAAAGTTGAAATTTTAAAATTCAGTCAATTACAGTAGGAAAAAAAAAAATTCGGTGTTTTTTGATATTGAGTTTTAATTTTATCACAAAAGCCATTAAATCTCCAAAATATCTGCTAAAATTTATTGCTTATATGAAAACAAAATTTTTGAGCAACTTGAAATTTCTCTATTTTGTAAAATTTTAAGTAGCCTATAATTCTTTAACCCGAACTATCCCAATGACTACATTTGTAGTGATTTGTAGTCATTATTTCAAATGCATTTTCTAACTAAAAATAACTGTTTTTTTTTATTATTTTAGATTATGAATAGCTTTGAGATATATAAAAGTTGTACAATATCTTTACAAACACTGTTTTAAGTTGTGCCATAGAATTGTACAGCCTATCAAAGTTTTTAGTTTTTAGTTTTTTAGTTCTACCCTTGGGTTAATATGGGTTAACGTGGTTCTGAGCAGAACTCGTTTTGCAAAATAACAAATAAGGCAAATGGAAAAACAAGACTTATAGGTTTTCAACAAGTACAATGTATGAAAATGGGAATTAATGAAGTGACGCTTTTGGAAATAGGAATTCTTATTTCCATTTTCAAATCTTCCAAAAGAGTCACTTCATGGAATTCTCACCTTAACTTTTCGCGCTACCATTTCACTTTAGCTGTTACGATAACTTATGCCTGATAAGGTCCAAAAACCAAAACAGGCCTGTCGCATAATAATCGTCCTCTTTGTTAATTTGTTTTTGTCGCTTTTTTACTGTTTCTATTCAACTCGTTGAAATTCCATTTGATTGGTTACATTGTGATCTCTTTAGAAAATACATTGTACTTGTTGAGAATTGATTTTTCACATGTTGCATCCGCTTCGGCCTGGATCCTTTTTAAATGTTTTTTTTACATTAATTGTGTTGATTAAGTTATAGCAACGTTTCTTGATTGTCAGTAATTTCTAGGTTTTAGTTACTTTCTTAAAACAACACTAGAATGATCGGTAGCACTACTTGGGGCTTTTAGATAGCGAGCTGAAATCTGCAGAAAAAAACGCTGCCATCAGCAATTTCGCAAGACCGGATGAAGTCTTTGAAACGGCGCAAAGCATCGGGCGCGCTCGTAGAGTTTACTAAAGTGGGCGGTAATTGGAAAAAACCCTGGGGGGGTGTGGGGGGGCTTTGTTCCCCCACGTTTGAAAAAATGTTGAAATTCTGTCAGCCCCCTTTTTGGGGGGGCTGGGTGCGCCCCTGATCTCTTCACATAATTTATCACTTTTACAAAATCAAGAAAATATTGCCAGCTTAGCTGATGATGTAATCATCAATACAAATAGAAAAAAACTTGCATGAAGACAAATCTTGTGTCAACTGTTTAGTAGTATCACTTTCTAACGTAAGTATCCTATCCTTTACTGTTTTCCTACTCAGGGACAAATCTTTAATATGCTAAATAATCTTTTCTTTTTCTGAAAAATTGTCAAAAAGAAAAGCTGCACACTCTAACCAAACTTATTTAATATAATCTCCATCACTAAGTGGCTTTCCATGTTGAACAATTACCTTTGAAGCTTCAAAACTAGCAGCAACTAAGTTGGAACTGGACCTGCCTGAGATGAGGTTCATAAAATTATCAGCCTGGTTTTTGTTTTTCTGAGTGTATTACCAATTAATTCTCTTTTTTCCTTTTCGGTTTTATTGCTTATGTTATTATGAACACTTTCAAAATGCCTTTTTACAGAAGATGTCCTGCAAACAACCGTTTCAAAACAAAAAATATATAAAGCTTTATTGTCTTTGTTAATCACATTAAATTTTTCAGTCCAGTATTTTTGGAATACTCTGACATCTTCAATTGAATGATGTTTCTTAGTTGATGGTCCTAACATTCTCTAAGGGCAAAAAAATGAGTTATTACAAGCTCTTTTTACTATGCTTAGTGAGGCAAAACCAATTTTTTTAAACTTTCAAACTGACTTTTAATTTTGTTTTAATCTGTTTCTATCAATTTTGACTATGATAGACTTGCAGTAATTTTACTGATTGACCTGCTTTATAGTAAAATAATCAAACCATTTTGATGTATTTTATAAAAATTTAATTCCATCAACTACACATTTTAATTTAATCAATCAATGATCTATATATTAAATTTAGATGACTTAATAATTTATGTTTTAAAAATTTTTTAATGCATAAAATTATATATAAAAAATTTTAGATGATACTTTGAAAAGGGTTTATTGTAAACCAAAAATGTTTTGCTGTATTTTTTTTTTTTACTATTATAATTAATTAATTTAATAAATGAAAAATCAAGAGTTTTTGGAATAATTGTCTTATGCTTAATAAAAACATGATCAATAAACTCGGAATTCCCAATCCTTCGTCCAGTGGTACCATGACTTGTAAGTTATTATTTTTTTCATTTCAAAGAGGAAGGATCTCGTTTCTGAGACCTCACTTGCATGCTGGATAGAAGTGTACGTGTGCCAAGTTCAGCATGCTTGCCAGGGGTTGCCCACCCCTGATGTAGGAAGAAGGGTGATGGAAATGGAGTTACCAGGAAAGAGGAAAAGAGGGAGGCCAAAGAGAAGATTTTTAGATGTAGTAAGGAAGATATGGGAAAAGTTGGTGCAAGGGAGAAGGACATTGAAAACAGGATGCTGTGGAGAAACATCATATGCTGTGGCTACCCCTGATCAAAGGGAAAAGCCAAAATAAGAAGTTTGGTTTTAAATTTACTTTGTTTTGCTTTAATCCTGGAAGTTATGATTTAAAACAGGGTTTCCCAAACTTTTAGTTCATTGGTACCCTTTGGACACGGTCATCGTCATTTGAAGGGCATCCACTCCAGGCCAGACACAAACAGGACTGGGGCTGAGGGTTTATCGTTTTACTACCCCAGACTGCTGCACTGCCTGGATCAGATGCTGGCAGTGATGTCATTAAGCCAGCATCGAGTTTTGTCATCCAAAACCGTCAGACCTCGTGCTCCATGTGGTGCCCGATGTATAGGGCATGCTGTTAGTACATGGTCTGTGGTTTGCTCAGAGGCACCACACTCACAATTCGGTGAAGGAGCGAGACCCCATTTGTGCATGGACAAATGGAATCGCCTAACACCAGTCCGCAGGCAGTTGAGTTTAACCCAAGCTGCTCTGGGTAAGCCCATCCCAACAGGCCTGGCACCAGTCCCGGGCACAAAAGCACGGAGCCTGGAAACATTTTCACAGTACTCTGCGTTCCATTTGTGATTTGTCCATTCAGAGGCGCGGATGCCAAGTCTGGCAAGGTTGTCCAAAAGATTCCACGCAGCTGGCACAAACGGGCGTCTGGATCTTAGTCTCACTTGGCCAGTATCTGAGGACCCACTTAAAAGACCATGCAAGATATGATCGGGGTCCAGAGATCCATGGTAAGCCAAGGAGAGTGTCGCTTTCATTCGGCGAAGCTCAGCTGGCTGGATGCCTGAGAGTACAGGTAGGTGGTCCGTTGGAGTGGGACGCAGGCATTCAGTGACTATGCGCAAGGCGTCATTCAAGACACTGTCAATGAGGCGAGTGTGAGCACTGTGACACCAGACTGGCGCACAGTACTCAGCTGTTGACTAGACTAGGGACAAGGTGGCTATGCGTAGTGTTTTAGCACCAGCACCCCATCCCAAGCCCATGAGTCACCTCAGCAGTGTGACACGCGAGGATAGTTTTTTGCGCAATGCTACTAAATGGTGATGAAACATGAGCGATCTGTCCAGTTTTACCCCAAGGTATGTAGGGGTTGGACAGAACGGTAGAAGTCTATCGTTGTTGTAGACCTTTAGCTCACGTTTGGCCTCTCAGTTATTTAAATGAAAGGCTGCCATCACCGTCTTAGTGTGACTGAGTTTCAACCTCCAAGTCTGGAGATACGCTGACAGTGTGGACATGTCTTGACTTAGAGTCCCCTCCAAGTCCTTCCAGTTTCCAGAAGAATGCAACAATGCTAGATCATCAGCATAAGCAAACTTTCTGGAAATTGTCAAAGGAAGATCATACGTATAGATGTTAAATAGGAGGGGAGGCAAGACCGATCCCTGAGGAACGCCGTTTTTAAGATGGCGTAGCCTGCTTTGCTTGCTGTCACTGGTGGTAAGGGTGAAACTTCGATTTCGGACAAGCTCCATAATCATTTTGACCATGTGCTTATCCGAAAGTAGTCTCAGCAGCTTGCAGGTAAGGCCACGGTGCCAGACAGTGTCATAAGCAGCTGTCAGATCGATAAATATGGCACCGGCCTTCTTTTTAGCCTCGAAAGAATCCTCGATGTTCTGGGTTAGCAGAACAACTTGATCTACGGTTGACTTCCTGCGTCGGAACCCAGCCTGCTCTTTAGGGAGCGGTGGATCGATTAACGGTTCAACGCAGGCATAGATAAGCCTCTTGAAGATCTTGTAGGGGACACAGAGCAGAGATATCAGTCGATAACTCTTTGGGTCCCCCACAGGCTTTCCTGGTTTTGGGATCTTTTCCACAAGCACTCTTTTCCAGATCTTGGGAATTTTGAGTCGGCGCAAACAGGAAGAAAGGAAGTCACGTAACCAGGACTTCAAAGCAGCTCCAGCATGGAGTATAAGCTCAGGGCAGATGGAATCAGGTCCCGGAGCTTTACCTGGTTTTAAATGTTGAAGGGCAACAGCAAATTCTCTCTGTAAAAAACTGTCAGAGATATTTACTGCGTCTGGTGTTGTGGCCCTCCAAAGGTCAGACACTTCTTGAAAGACAAGTTGAGATGACTTGCGATCAACAGCCTCGTATTTCCCATTTCTAATCAGCTGAGATGCAATAGCATTGGCTGAAACGGGACAGTGATGAGGAGAGTGTCGTGACCTACCAGTAAGGTTGTTCAAAATACTCCACGCTTTTTGACTAGAGTGAGATGCAATAGCATTGGCTGAAACCGGACAGTGACAAGGAGAGTGTCGTGACCTACCAGTAAGGTTGTTCAAAATACTCCACGCTTTTTGACTAGAGTGTGAGAAGTCAATGCTCCGAACTGCCTTGGACCATCAATCCCTCCGCTTTCTGTCAAGTTTGGCAAGCAGAGCTGTAGCAGCCAAGCTCGAGTCGTCTCCCTGAGGAGACTGCAGAAAGGTTTTATAGAGGGATTCATACTCTGCATCCCAACACAGAATATAGTTATTTTGATACCCATGTGGGATAGTCTTTTTGGCTGCTTTCTTAATGGTGTTACAGAAGTCCTGGTAAGCCGCATCCACATCAAGTAAATCAGGCGGCAACAAAGTCTTTGCGAATTTATTCATCAAAGCAATGTAGTGACTCCATTTGGCCTTGCGAAAGTTCCATCGCTTAACAGGCATGCTTGGCACTGCCATAGCAAACCTTGGTGGTGTAATAAGCGAAGGTCGATGTTGTGACATGGGGAACTTGTCAAGGACACGTCTATCCGGTAAGCGACTGTTTGGACCTATGCTAGTGAAAGCTAGGTCTGGATTGGTGCCAGTGTTCCAGCGGCCGGAATAAAAACTGGCAGCGTCCTTGGCATTATATAGGAGGGCAAGACAATTGATACTTTCCCATCCAGCCAAGCACTCACCGTCTGGACTTATGTCGTCGTAACCCCAGTCAGCATGACGACAGTTAAAATCGCCAGCGTACAGGCAGGGGTGAGGAAACACTGGGAGATCCAGGGTTTGCAATTGTGTTGGCAGTGGTTTGTAGACGTTGACTATTTTATAGCCATCAACGTCCACACACAGCCACTCGATCTCCGATGTCGGTGGAGATTGGTCCAAAAGCGTGTATCTCAGTCGCTCATGGACAAATGTGGCAAGGCCATGCTTCCTGCTTAAAGAAGACCCAGCTAGTTGGTAGTTTGGTAGTACCAACTTCTCTGCATCAGTGCAGTGGGTCTCCTGCAGTAGGATGATGAGTGCCTCAGACTGCATAGCAAGGTGATGAAGAACATTCATCTTGCTTGCAGTGAGGCCTTCGATGTTCAGCTGAAGAATAGTGGGTCTTCAGAACTTGTTGGCAATGTGCCCTGAAAAGGGCAGTTTTATCCTAGCATTGCCCCGTCCTGAAAAGGACGTTTGCCGATTAGCAGACCCACACTGAACATTGGAATGGGTAGATACCCTTCCGTTTTGTTAGGTTCGGTTTCGGTCTGTCATTTTAAATTAATGAACAGACTTACTCACGGCCCAGGCTGCATGAAAGCACCTACCATCTGGGCCTTTGGACACGGTAGCAGGTTTGCATGTACCCCCAAAATTTTGTGACGTTTCTCTAAAAAAAAGGCAAGGTGATCTCTGAAAAAAAAAAAAGGTCTTCACTTTAAATCAGATACAAATTTTCCCAATTTATGCCAAAAATCAAGGTGATCTCTAAAAAAAAGAAAAGTCTTCCCTTTTAAGCAGCCACAAATTTTCTCCATTTAAACCCAAAATCACAGTGATCTGTAAAAAAAGTTTTCCCTCTTAATTGTCCTGTTTGATGTAATTACAATTGACTAGATTCAAAAATTCTAGACATTTGAGTCTATTATTTCTTCCAGACATGGAATTTAATTTAAATAAGGACATTCTCTCACATAATAATGCACCCCTTGAGAATCCTAAATGTACCCCAGTTTGGGAACCCCTGATTTAGAATTTGCTTGTACCAAACAAATGGAGGTCATGAAATACTAAAAAAATTGTTAAAGAAAATTGATTGTTCAAAAAACAAAGTCAAATGAAAAGTATTTAAATTAAAAAACTTTTAGAAGTGTAAATTTGTGTGACCTGCACAATAATAAAATATTAATTTTTTCAGTCATTCCATGCTACAAACTAAAATGGTATTAGAAAATAATATTTCCTATACACAATGGCTGTATTTATTTTGAAATATGTTTTTAAATATTACAAATTGAATGTAATTATCTGTAAGATTTGAGATACAGAATTCATTTGGATAATTAAGTTTACAAATAAATAATATTTGTCATCAATGTCATTAGGATTAAATCACTGCTGTTTTGTTTATAATATAATTACAGGCAATTGTGTTTGACTTGTATATACTATTTTAGCTTTCTTCCATTCCTGGTTTGGAACATATTACTGCCACTACTACAAATGCCCCTGTGGAAATTAAATCTTCAAGTTCTACTGCAGATCAACCTTCAAATTCTGTTGTGCCTTCAACAGATTTAGTGGAATCTGTCACCTTGACATCAGAAGAAACTTTTATCAAAGTTAAAGATGATCCAAAGTGAGATTATACTTTAAATTAAAAAAAGAATTTTCTAGATTTGAAAAATCATCTTATCTTTTTTTTGTGGGTGTCCATGATCCACTTCAAATCATTTGTTGAAGGCAGGGATGTCCAACATGCAGCCCACTGCCTATTCCAAGTTTTTTGATATACTGTATTTTTAAACCTGTATCAAAGTGTTTTCCCAAAATAAGTTCTACAAGTTTGCTTAGTACACATTTGAGACAAAAATCAACAAATCAGAGTTTGATTCAGAGTGAAGACCCTTTTGCAGCATGCTGACTTTAGCTTAATTTAAAATATGACCCATAATGAAACAAGGTTGGACATCCCTGGTTTAAAGCATTTATTTTTTTTATCAGTGTCTTGGTGAGATCCTTGCAATGTTTGCATTTACTCAATGTGATCTGTCCTTGTGCACTAAAAATCTGTGCAGCATAGTTGAGGTTCAGAATTTTAGTAGATTGAAGCTTAAGGCACAAAGCAGCATGGATTTTTCATGCTGCCTTGGGTGTCACACAAATTAAAAAAGTCTGTGTTCAGGTACTAGGCAGAGGTATCTGTTCCAAAAGTACTTTCCTAAATGAGTCAGCCTCATTGAGGTTAGGACACAGGTGGTTGATTTTCAACTTCTACAAATTGGCTCATTTCTGCTTCTTGTCTGATCTTTATTAAATGAAGCACTTGCTTTATCCATTGGGAAAACACTTGTCTCTGGCTTCTCAAGGACAGTCAATTTTTCAATTTACTCACAAACTGGATGATCAAATTGCTGCTTTTCTGGAGTGACATACACCCAAACCCTGGACACAAATAGACAAATAGGTTTGTGACATTTGTCTTAAACCTATTACTAAACATCAAACATCTATTTTATATAACTACACAAAGCACTGGGTGTGTTTAAAATGCTTATAAATTGCAACAAAAGACTACAACAACTCATGGCACTGCACACTTCACAGCACTTTTAACCACAAAACACAAATGAATACAACATCACCAAAGAACTTTCTCAAAATCCTGCATTGTAAATAGCATCCACAACAAAACATGAAATACAAGGTACTCATTAAAAACACATGAGCAGATGTCATAACAATTTAAGGGACAAAACTCAATCAACCCCACAAAGCACCAAACATTCCTAAGTTCACACTTATGAAAACAGACTGCACTTACAAACAAGGAGGAGGCCTCCTAACTTACATTAAAAACAACATCAGTTTCTCACAACTTAATAATACATCAAACACCTTTTTTAATTGAACTACAAACCATCAAAATTCACCTTTCAACATCACAGCAATTACATATCACAAATATGTACAGGGTGTCAAGAAAGTTTCCGATCCTAAAGAAAATTATATAGGGCTAATGACAGAAGGTTAAATTAACAAAAGGTTTATTGTGGTGATAGAACAAAGCTCCATGAACATAAAAAAATCTGGTTTATTCAAAATGACCCCCATCTGTATCAATAACACGTTGGAGCCTCTGTTGGAAATTCTGACAAGCAGCACGAAGGGCATCTTGAGGAATTTTCTCCCATGCTCGTTTCAGGGAAGCTCGAAGATCCTCCAGATTGTTATGGGGTGAAGAACAGGCTTCTTTTTCCAGAATACCCCACACACAGAAATCCATAGGATTGAGATCGGGCAAAGATGGTGGCCACAAATCTTTGGTCCAGAATGAAGGAAAGTGCTCTTCGCACCACTTCTGCGTCTTCTTTGATGTGTGAGAAGGCGCACCGTCTTGTTGGAAGGTGAAGAACTTATTTTTGAACTTTTTCTTCATCAATGCAAGGGCAGGGGTTAAAATATCATTGACATACGAATCTGTATTCACTTTGACCCCCTCTTTAACAAAAATGAGGGGAGATTTCCAAGATTTGGAGATTGCACCCCATACCATCACAGACGAGGGTTTCTGTCAGCGTGAAACAAATCGAAGATGATCATGGAGGTCCTTGGGCGACTTTCCGAGAATCCTGTCATTCTGGGTGTTGAACGTCGCCTCCACCGAGAAGAGTTTTTCATCTGAAAAAACGATTTCGCCTTTCTCCGTGCCTCCCTTCAGACGGTTCAGCAGAATTTTGGCCCTCTCCTTTCTTTTTTGCTTCTGGAGGTCAGTTAGGAGTTGTGTTGTCCTGATTTTGTACAGGGACATTTTGAGATCCTGTTCAACAATTGTTCTGACAGACTCATGGCTGATATTCATGTCTTTAGCCGTTTTCCTCAAGGATCGTTTGGGGTTCCTCCGAATTCTCTCCCTGAGGGCCTTGATCTTTGCTGGAGTGCGAGCGGATCGAGGTCGTCCACTCCTATCCCGATCCTCCATGGTTCCAAGTTCTTGGAAGCACAAGATTGTATTGCAAACAGTCGATTTTGGTGCTTTAAGCAACTTCATAATTTTAGAATTTGAATGTCCCGCACGATGAAGTTGAATGATTGCAGCTCTTTTATTCATTTTATTATTATTTTAGCCAAAAAAATTTGAAAAGTGTATCTGAAACATTGAAAAGGAGGATTAAGTGGAAAAATGACATACAGAACTTATCATAAGTCATTGAAGTTTTTGAATTACATTAAATTTAAAAATCGATCGGGAACTTTCTTGACACCCTGTACATTCCACCCAGCTATTACAAACAGAAGACTCAATTATAACCAGCACATTTACAACCATAATAGATCAATCAATCATTCATCTTTCAAACACAATCATCACAGCAGATGTCAATGTCCACTAATCATTATGATATTCATCAACCATAGATGTCAATGCCCACTAATTGTTATGATATTCACCAACCAAAGACCATAGAGGAGAACTGATCGAAGACATCCTGCTTAACTCCAATCACATCACACTAAACACAAACACTCCAACATGTATACCACAATCAAACACAACCTACTTCACCAGAAATCACTACTGCTTCAGCAGACTTGCATGATTGCACAAACTGGCAGACTATCCACTCCCTCATATCTGATTACTTACCTTTAGTCACCATCCTTAGTATACATCACAAGACCAAAACAACTCACTTTCACTTCACTAAAACAATAACAAACTACCAAAAGGCCAATTGGACATCATTTAAACAACATATTAAGAATCTCATCTCCTACAGATCCCACAGCACAAATGTTCATGAGGCAAACAAACACCTTATCAAGGCAATTTTGGATGCTGACAGAATCTTCATCCCTAAAGGGAGTCAAAACAGCACAAATCACACTCACTTACCCATGCATATCTGCAAGCTTATCTATCATTGTAAGCATATTTGCAAACAAAACAGATCAGATCCACAAACCATTACTCTTAAGAATCACATAAACAAACAAATACATGAACACAAAACAAACACCTGAAAACAAGATCGTGACAAAATTGATCACAAACACAATCCACACTCCCTGTGAGGCACCATAACAAAACTATCCAACAAAAAACCACCTACACAACAAAACAGAAGCATTCACTTCAGAACTAAAACAGCCATCAATGACATATAAGCTTTTAATAAACAATGTACGAACGTCACTCCATATAGTACAAACAAAATCAACAGGCACATAGACCATACAATCAAGACTCTTCCCACCCAAGGAAATACAACTTACCACTGCACAAGTGCAATTAGCCATCTCAAACAGCACAAACAACAATTCCAATGGACCTGGTGACATAAACGTCATGTACCTCACAAACATGTACAACATTGCCCTCAACACTAACACAATACCTCATCTTTGGAAATGTGCCACAATTATCCTTATTCCAAAATCAAACAAAGGCCACAACATTGGCACAAACTACTGACCCATATCACTTTTATCAGTCATTGCCAAAACATAGAGAAAACACTATTACCATACATGACAAAAAACTTTCCAATAATTTCTCATCAACATGGATTCAAACGCTCATCACACACTGCTTTGCTCAACATCTGCCACCAAATCACAAAAAGCTTCAACAATCCAAGGCCTCCACAATGCACTGTAACTGTAGCTTTAGACATGAGCAAGGTGTTTGATACAGTGAACATACACAAACTCACACTAACAAACATTCCTAACATCATCATTAAATTCATGGCAAATTACTCATACATTAAAGGACAACAAGCATGCGCTCAATACAATGGCACACTCTCAAAACTCAAACAAATCAACACTGGAGTACCACAACATGAAATTCTATCTCCAACATTACTTAACATTCACACCTCTGACATTCCACTCCTCCAAAAAATGTGCACATCACAACATATGCTGATGACATAACAATCACTGCATCTCACACCAAACACCGTGCCCAACAACTTATTCAACCATATCTTCACAAAATATATGAATAAGCCACCATTAATATAAACACAGACAAAACTGCCACCACATTTTTTACACCAGACCCAGCTGAATATGGCACAACTCTATCACTTATTTAAACAATCAAACATTACCAACAACAAAACATCCAAAAATTCTTAGAATCACTCTTGACTCAAACTGACATTTTCACAACATATAAACGTCACCATCATTAAAGCAAAACAACGCTTAGCATTCTGAAAGCACTCACTTCCACCAAATAAGGTAAATAAAAAAAATTAATCATCTTCACATTCAAAGCTATCACTCACCCCATTTTGGAATATGCAAACACTATATGGAGCTCTATCCTATCAAACACCAACATCAAGAAACTGCAAATCATTCAAAACACAGCTTTATGAATTGCTACTGGCTGCACACAAGATACAAACACTCAACATCGATACAACAAAACCAAGGCCTTCCAATGGACACCTATCAAACTTCATGCTACTCAACTTAAACAATTGACTCAAACACAAACACATCCTTTACATGATCTTAATGCATACTCAGATCTGCCAAGAAACATGAACACCACAATCTTTCATAACAATGAGCACACAAACATCATCATCTCAAAACTAGACCTAACACCTGAGGAATGTAGAGAAAACCTCAAACATATTCACATTACCATCATTTCACAACACCTCAGTTCTAGAAAAAACAACAAAGTTATCATACTAACACCACATTCATTCATCTGAACAAACATTACCACGTCATATGCATACAAAACTGGCACAGCTCAAAGCCAACAAATCACCACTCTTGCAAAGTTACCTACATCCAGTAAACCCTGAAACATATACGCCACAATGCCCACTGTACTTGTTACACACACACGACACTAATCACCTCTTTAGCTATAGTCAAGTACGTACCAACACAACACTACACCACTAGTCTGTGGAAAAAGCCTTTAGAAGCAGCAGAGGTAATCAAAGAGTGGGAATTTAGATTGGCTTCTTTGAGAGATTAAGGGATGGCTACTCCAATATATCCTTGGAGGAGGGGCAACAACAACAACCAAAACCTGAAGGTTATATTCTTTAGCTGTGGCAAACATTTAAGTTGAACTGTTCATTGGAATTTTGATGCTGTTTTTCACTGTATTTGTTGATTCAATTGTTTGCTGGTTTTATGTGTTTTATAATTTTTTTAATTAACTTTTTTTTTAGATATGCAAAATATTTTAAAATGTATAGTGTGGGAGTCCCCAAGGCTGCGATTGCAGGAAAAATGCAACTAGAGGGATTAGATCCAGACTTACTGGAGTAAGTATTTTCATTTTTTTTGTAAATTTTATTGTATATAAAACATAATTCACAAATCTATTGTTGCAAATTTATTTGGGAATCCAGAAGTAGCAATTGAACAAGGTAACCCAAATACCTGTGCTGAAGCAAAGCTGTGTTTGTTTTCATTTTTTTATACTGGTTCTAGAAATAGTTTGCCATGAGACTGAAGTTTTTAATACAGCTATTTTTGGCAAAGCATGATGAATTCTCTTGAAAACTTCTCTCAACAAAGAGAAAGAAGCCACAGTTTCTAACAATAAAGAATATATTATACACAAAATCTAACAAACTTGATCAACTCTCCTAAAACTTGACCCTAAAGCTTCACAAAACTTTAAAGCAATTTACAGCACCAACAACTGTGAATAATCACACAACAACTTTATTCTGACTAACTATGAATTAGCACCCCCGGTGGTTAGTATTTAACTTAATTAATGTCCAAATAATTCTATCTCTCTATAGAATTACTTTTAAGGCATTAACCTGATCTTTAACCACTAAAATCAGGTCCACAAAGCACAGTAATACCAAACGATTCCAATCACTATCTAGACTGAATAACAAACTGTGAGCTACTATATATGTATATCGGCCAAAGCTGCCAGATAGAAAGTGAATATACCTGAATGAAAGATAATTCGTATATAAATTATTACCTAGGTTTGCAATCTAATAAATCACTTTATGATGTCACAATTACAATCATATGATCAAGAACCAAACTTGTTATGAATCAGAAAAAACAAAAAATTGTGCACTAAAGTTGACTAAGTTTTTATTAATTGCACAAGTTTTTGTAAACTACTGATCACTTTGTCAGGTGCAATGGAATGATTCACACCTTCTATTGCACCTGACAAAGTGAGCAATAGCTCATGAAAGCTTGTGCCATTAATAAAAGCTAAGTCAATTTTAGTGCACGATTTTTTGTTCTTTTCTGATTGATTTCAATAGTTGACATAACTTTCCCAATATTTATTCCTTCCAATCCTTTGATGATAGAAAACATATTATGAAACCTATAAAATAGAACTTGCTTCACAATAGTAGAATACACTAGAAATTACATTATCAATGCACTTTGGATTAAACAGTAAAATGGCTCTTTATAATTAATTTTAAGAACAATTTGCAGACAAAATGAATTAAGTAGGGAGTGACACACTGATTATGCTATCACTATATAACAATAGAGAATATGACATCATAATCAAAAGCTTAAAAATTACTGTAAAAGATTAAAAATCACTTATAAGTTAAAGTTAAAATTGGAATTAAGAATAAAGTGTTAAGATATCTAACTAAGCAAACACTAGAAGAGGAACAGGTATTTGGAATAGAAGTGATTTTTTATGTTTTAAGTTGATTGGTTGCTGGAATTACTTTTTGCTGGCCATTATTTCATAACTTTGTGATTGTTAGTTTTGCTGTAGATAATGATGCCAGAATGGAGATTATTACTTCAGTAGTGTTGTTGTGGTGGTGGTGTGGTTGTTGTTGTTGGTGTGTTTTTTTGTGGTGGTTACAGTTATTGTTGGTGGCTGTCAGAGGTGGAGTTGAGACCAAGATGAGACAAGACTTTTAGGTAGCAAGACCGAGATGAGACATGAGACTTTACATAAGTTGGTTTGGTTTAAGCCAGGGTTGTGCAGTCAGAGTCGCATGTTTTTGATGGGAGTCAGAACCATAGTAGTTTTTTAAATATGCTGAAGCCAGAGTCACTTTTTTAGATATGCTGGAGCTGGTATGGATTCATATTTTTCTTTGGTCACTTCAACTCCAATTTTTGGTTATTTGCTGGAAGTTGTCATATTTATCATCAGAATGATTCAAAAATAAGCAAGCAAAAATATGGCAAGTACTTAATAGGCCATCTTTTGGACTTTAATTTGAAATGCAAACTAAAAACGATTTTGGTTGTATGTTGATGGCCAAATTGGGCTTTTTATTTGCAATATTAAACTTAAATTTCAGTTGGGAGTTGTTTTAAAAAATTCAAATAAAGATTAAAAAAAAATTTTTATTGGAAAAAAGACATCAGAATATGTTTCATTGCTTATCAGTTTTAAAAGTCAAGTGACGAATAAAAAAAAGTCTTTATTTGAATTCAGCCCTCCCTAAAATATTGAGATTCTTTTAGAATTGTGGGCACTTGTCTAAAACTACCGCTTGTGATATCTTATCATTCCCAATACTTATCAGTATAATTTGCATTAACTTAGGAAAAAAGTGCTTTGGTCAGCCATTGAGTGTAACCAGAGTAGAAATAAAAATTTTTCAATTTTAATGTACTCTAAATTGCAGACAAAAAAGGTATTATGAAAAGCTAACACTGCGATTACTAAAAGCTATTTTTATGGAAGAGATAAGAAAGTGTCGCTTTTTGTTTGCTGGATCCTCCCTGGTGGCAAAGTGTGACTTATAACCAGGGTTGTGGAGTCAAAAAATTTCTTTTGTTTTCCAAATATAGAGAAAAATTTCTAAAATTTTATGATTTAAATTCTGACTCTCGAACATCTGAAAAAACTACTCTGACTTCATCCCTAAAATGTGCAATGCCAGCGATTCTGATTTCACAATTGTGGAGGCCCAATTGTCGAGTTCTTAAAGCTTGTTAAAGCGCCATGATTGTGATTGACTTGATCTTGGCTCAAAACCTACTTGAGCCATTTTGTTGTGTCCTTAGGAAAGACAGTTTTATGGCACTTCCCCTGGTTGACAGTCTTGGCAAGCAGTTCTAAATTTCAGTCATCTATGAACTAAAAAACAAAATAAAATATTTCTATCTGACAGCAATATTTTGGCATCTCTGGGAGCAGGTTGGGGTAATTGTTTAATTGCTTTCTTATGTACAGCACCTTGGTTGCATTACTGCAAACCAAGAGGATAAATTTAAAATACAGGGTGCAGCACAAGTAATCCCCTTTTTGTTTTAAAATTTTTTTATATCATAAAAACTTTCATACGCAAATTTTATTGAACATAAATTTATTGCATTACCTTAAAGAAAATAAAGATAATAACTTGTTGGAAAGTTCTTAAGCATTGTTTTATGAAAAATAGAGGCGTTACTAACAAATATGAAAAAGGGCATTACTTATACCACACCCTGTAGATATTGTAAAAATGTAATACTATAATTTAGCGTAAATCAAAGTCTCCCAAGTGCAATAAGGAATTCGATTCCTAATTTCACCAAATGTAAAAAAATTGACTCGTATTTGCAACTCCAACTTTATCAAATCTAAGAAAAGTTCTCCGACTCTGATCTAAAACATGTGACTCCAGGGACTCTGACTCTACAACCCTGCTTATAACTATATTGTTGAATTGGGGTTGCCATAGCTGGATATTTTAGAGTGGAGTTGGACTTATTTTTTACATGTGTTAAAGTTGCAGCCATATTGTTAGATCTCATTGAGTCAGAATTGAAAAACTTCGAAATGGTGCAGTTGAAAAATAATTTTTCTGACTCCACAACTTTGGTTTAAACCAGTGGTCCCCAAACTACAGCCCGTGGGCCAGATGCAGCCCCCAAAGACTTTTTATCTGCCCCGCGGAGCTCTTTTAAAAAATATATGCACTCACTCTGAGCCACAGTTGGATAGATGTCGGGAATTTTGGGAGAAAAATAGTGAAATCAGAGATCAAATTGAAGTAAAAATCTTTGTTTTTTTTAGCCTCCAGCTTTGGCCTGAGGAGGTCCAAAAATATCTATACCCGGCCCCCTGCTCAAAGTTTGGGGACCACTGGTTTAAAAAATTAGTACAAAAATTATATAAACTCCTTTCTACATCAAAAATCTTCATCATAAATCACAAGAAAGTTTCCCAAGTTAGATATTGATCCTCGACTTAATAGGCTTCCATTACCAAGGTTTGCTTTGCCAGTGCTAGGCATGCCAGTTAAACGATAGAGTTTTTGCAGTGTCAAGTAAAATGATTACATCTTTTTAACAAACAAATTCAAAAAGACTTTGTTGCTGCTGAGTTTACCTGATGTGGAAGCAACTTACCAAAACTTCGCCATCAGAAAGCAGCCAAAAATACTATTTCATGTAGTCACTGAAACAACCATAAGCCGTATTGGTATGCTGAGTGTGAAACTCTATAGAACTTTACTGCAGTGGCTCAAAATGAAACACTACTTGATTTTAAGTGCTATAGCTTCTTAGACCAGACTTGATTGAAAATTAAGACATCGATGGTTTCAACAGAGCATTCACTTATCACACTATCGTTGAAAAGCATGAAATATGTTAAAATAATCTTATTTGTAGGTCACAACATTCTCCTTGTTGGGACAACACTCCCCTTGTCATTTAAAAATGGGAGATATGAGGCTATTGACTGCAAGTCGACTTGATTTCTTTTCCAAAAGGTGTTTGACTTTTTGAAGGTATCAACACCAGAATCATTCCACGTCATGCTGTTGTGCTGTATTTGGTCTACTCAACAGCTGAGTACTTTGCAGCGCACTTGCCTCATGAATGGTGTCTTGAATGATACCGTAAACATTTGGATGCCTGTGTCCCACTCCAACAGACTAGTTATTGATTCTTTCAGGCATCAAGCCAGCTGAACTTTGTCAACTAAAAGTGGGCATTACTGCTCAGATATTTTTTTATATCTTTTTTTTGAAGATAGAAGCGATATTGTGCATCATGCATGCCAATGATCAGATGCTAAAAATATTAAGTTGTGGACAGACACCACAAAGCATGCCATCTGTGGCATTGTGCATCACGCACGCCAAACCTAAGCTCACTGTCCGATAATGGTTTTGAGTTTTAAACTTTCATCAGGGCCAGTCTACTTAGCTAGGTTTTGTTACAAAGCTATGCTTGCAATGCTAGTTGCAATGCTTAGCCAGGTTTCATATACAGTATAAAGAGAAAAATCTACAATTTGTGGGCTACTACCTATAGGTGTACCAGCCAAAAAAATTTGGGGGGCAATGAAGTTTGCTTAAATTTTGTGACGTTTTCCCAAATCATGATTTCTAGTACTTTATAAATAGGACAAAAAATTTGTCTAAGATTATTAGATGAAGACCAAATTTGGTCCCAAAATCATGGTGTTCTCTAAAAAAAGGTCTTCACTTAAAATCAGCCTTATAATTTCTCAATTTGTCCCCAAATCAAGGTGTTTTCTAAAAAAGAAAAAGGTCTTCACCTAAAATTGGTACTCTAAATTGATCAGTAACACTGCCCAAAATTCCTGTCTTTGCCCCAATTTTTCATATTGCTGCATGAAAAATTCTGGTTTTGCCCAGATATTTTCTTGTCACTGCCCAAAAAATTTGAATTTTGCCCAAATTTTCAAAACTTGGAGTGGCAATTGCCCTCCTGCCAGGTATGGCTATGCTTTTTCCAGTGCTACACTGATAGAAGCGGCAAAACCTGGGTAAGCAGACTGTTCCTGATGAGAATTCAAAACTCAAAACCATTGTTGGGCAGTGAGCTGGGGTTCAGCATGCATGGTGCACTATAACACAGATGGTAGTTTTTAGTGCCACCTGTCCTATAGCCTGATGTATTTTTTTTTAATTTTTATTTTGTAATACGACTAAAATTTAAAGCAAAAAACAGTGCTGTAAAGTATCTTTCCGCAGAGACACAACAGAACCAAGCAAAAAGAATTTGAACCACAACAGTTGATCTGTAGATCACCTTGCATGGGTGTGAGAATATTATTGTACTCTAGAAAATAGGTAAGTTGTGTGAGAACCATTCTTTTGAAGAGTTTGGAAGTGCAAGAAGTGAGAGAGATATGGCAATAGAAGAATGATTTGCCTGATTTAATAATGGGTATAATAATGGATTGTTTTGAAGCTGATGGGAAGGTATGTGAAGACCAAGACAGGTTGAAGTTATGTAGGAGAAATTTAGATCAGATTGAGGGAGGTGGGTTAGAAGCAGGTAGGTGATTTGATCAGGGCCAGAAAAAGTTGAGTTTGAAAGTTGGGAGATAGCTAAGGAAAGTTCTAGAGAAGTTAAAGGTGAGCAGAAAGTGGGATGGAGAAGATTGCAGTGCGCAAATCTAATTTCGTTCATGTGAAGACATTTGGAACTTTGGAAGAATTTTGGAGTTTGAGTAGAGAAGTGGGATTGTAGATCTGAGGAAAGTTGGTTTGCACAATCTACAGGGTATGACAGCTTGGAAAATTGGGGGCACCAGATAAGGGTGAAGAGGAAAAGGAACTGGAGATGGAGCAGGGTAGAGAGAAGACTTTACTGGGACAGGTTTTAGGTGAGAGGCTAGAGCAAGTTTTTTGCCATGACCCAGCTTTAGCCTTAGAAATAACAGTCAAAATATACCTTGATATAGAGATATAGTTTTGGCAGTCTTTTTCAGACTGATGACCTTGCAAATGCCTTACAGCATTTTGCAGTGGCTTCTGCAATTTCTAGACCAGGGTGGTCCAAGTTCTTCACTCTTGCAGGCCACTTTTCAAAATTGTTAGAGCTTGCAGACCTGAGCCAGCTAGAAATTGTTCAAAATTATGTTGTTCTCCAAAAAAAAGGTCTTCACCTGGAATAGGTCTTGGATGTTTGAAAATTTCCAAATGGTATGGCAACCCTAAACTCTGTCCTGTAAGCTCACCATGTCTTGTTATAGAAGGTTGCCACTGCCCCCAATCAACAAGACTTGAAATGTGTAAAATTGTTCAGCAGGCCACAAAAAATTACATTGCAGGCCACATATGGTCCATGGGCCACAGTTTGGACTACCCTGTTCTTGACCATCAACCTGCAGCAGGACAGTTGATGTTGCCAAAAGGAGTGGCAGAAATGGCAGCATCATTAAGGAGTTTAGTGAAGGTATGGGTGGCTTCAGAAAGAGAGTGCAGTAAAGATTGAAGGAGGCAGGCAGTGGGTGTTGATGTAAGAGAGGTATTCATCCCAGGGTCCTTTATAGTTAAATGAGGAAGGAGAGAGGTTGAATTAGTTATAGGGGAGGTAGGAATTGTGATAGAAATAAGAAATTGATCAGAGCCAAGATCTGATAGGACCTGACATATACATTTAGAGGCTATGGGAGCAGGACAAGAGAGAGATCAAGAGAGGAGCAGTTTCCACTGGAGTGGTATAGTAGAGTGGGATGGTTTAGAGTTGCTAAGAGGTAATAAATTTGAGGAAAGGAGCCAGTCAAACTAATCTTTGCCTAATTGGTCCTTAGAGCTGTGAGAGTGATGGCAATTAAAATTGTCAAAGATAAAGGTTGCAGGGGATGAGGGTAAGAGGAAGAATGAGAAAGATTTAGGACAGATATCAGAAGAAGAGCAGATAGGTGGGGCATAGAGATTGAAAAGATGAATAGAAGAGGCTTTTATTTTTATTGTGACAGCTAAATAATTGGAGCAGGGTTTGAGCAAGGAAAGGTGTTGAGTAGAGAGAGGGGAGTAGGTTGGACCATTTCTGACAAGTATGAGGACACCTGCTTCCAGGTTTTCCATAGGGTTGATGATTCCCCTCCTAGTCACAGAGCAATCTTTTCTGAGGGTTTTATATTCTGAGACGTGGAAAGTAGAGTCTGGAGAGAGATATGACTCCTGCACAAAGATGAAGTCATAGTGGTTTAGCAAAAGAAATTGTATGACTTCAATATGACGTGGTTGAATACTACAGTACATAATTGTAGTCAACTTTGAGAGGGAGTTTACATACTGCAAAAGTACCGAAAAGTTTGTTGTGGTAGTTGTAGTTGTTGTAGGTGTGTTTTTGTGGTGGTTGTGATGGTGGTTGTAGTTGCTGTGGTTGTTCTGGCTCAGTTGTGGTGGTTATGGTTATTGTTATGGTGGCTTGGTTGTTGTGGTGATGGTGGTTGTTATTGTTGGTGTGTTTGGTGTGCTATAAGTGACATTTGTGAATTGTATATTAAAAGCTTTTGCTTTTTGCTTTGTACAAAAGCTTTTGCTTTGCCAATATTAGCAATACCTGTTTTAGTTTCGAAGTAGGTGCTTCTGTTCTGTTGTGTGGGTAGTTTTTTTTTTTTTTTTTTTTAATTCTTTTTTTTCAATAATTTTGCAATGGTCGCCCACAGGGAGTGAGGATTAAGTTTGTGATAAATTTTGTCAAAATGATGTTTCTAAGTGTTTAGCAGAGGTAAACATTTGAAAAGTATTTTTTTAAAATGAGTCCGCCCTGTCAAGGTTAGAACTCTGGTGTTCGATTTTCAAGTACTACAGATTGGCTCACTTCTACTGAGTGGAGCTCTTGCTTTATCAAAAAAGTAAAGACTTATTTTTGGCTTCTGAAGGAAGTCTATTTCTCAGTCTTTCTATTATTTCATCACCCCAAACTCTTTGTTGTTCAAAAAGAAAACATGAATTTTATGCTATTTATGAATATGTCAACATAGGTAATTTCTTGGGAAACTTGAACAGAAAAATTAAAAAAAAAACAGCAATTATTTGTTTTTGTCTTTAATTTCATCTTGCTTTGGTCTATAGTGAATTCTCATTGGGCCACACTGCTTACCTACAAGCAGCATACAAGTCAGTATATATAAATATAATTAATTATAGGTATGTGCTGAAGCCAGAATTTTCTTGTTTTGTTGTTGTTGTTGTTTTGTAAAGATCCTTGCTCCCTCTTGATAAATTCTTTTTGCAAAGTATGCAGACAGCTTTGCTAATATCTTAATTACTTACTTTGAAGTAATCCCATAAGGGATTTCACCTTGTTTAGGCATTATGAATAATGATTAGCTTAGTTCTCCATATTGTTAATGCTAAGATCTAAAACATCAATGATCAACATGAGGATATTTACACACTTAAAAAGATGCAATTGTTTATAACAATTATATAATACAGTATACACTTTAGCAATATAATTGATTAGCTATGGAATAATTATAAAACAACATTATTTACAACACACATTTTTTTACCACTCAGACACACGAGAAGTTTTTTAATTTTATATTAAAACCATAGAAGATTACAAATTTTAAGTTCAGACAGTGATAACATAGCACACACTACTATCGATCTGAAGGTCACATCTTACTGCCATACTCCCTGCTTAGTACTAGCACAACAGAAGGAAAGATGGAACTAAAGTGGGGCTAACTATAAGTCGGTGGCGTGCAGTGACCTCTTAGGCTGGTCATGCAGTTGGCATGCAATACTTTATGGATAGGACAAAACTTTGAAATTTAATGCATCTCCATGTCAAAATATTTTTAACCCTGCATAATAGATCCATGGACAATAAATCTGCAACTTATAAATTCACATCGTGTTGGGACGGAATTTTAGCACAAAAAAATAGGCCATTTTGTAAATGCCCGTTTTGCTGTAGTAATCCGGTATTTTGTTTGGTGACTATTTGATATCTGATCATTGGCCAAACTGCCTGAAATTTTCGCGATAACAGTAAAGCACTGGTAGAGAGTACCATTCATTTGCTTTGCAAATGAATCACTGTAAAAATAGTGTACTGTTACACTCAATAAAAAAAAATGAAACCAAGACAAAACAATAGCTCAAAAAAACAGAAATCGTTGAATCGCTACAAAACATGAGTCTAAATACAATATTTACGCTGTACTCATCTGTATGTTCTGTGTATTTTTAACTCTAATCTTGCGGTTTGTACAATTTGCGGTTTCTTACGTAAGTCCAAAAATGCGCAAGCACAGCAAAGTATTAGGTTGTTGCAAAAATAGTGTCCGTTTCTCACATATGTTACTTTTATATATGATTTTTGAATTAATTCATTGATATATATATAGCCATGTTATATATCATTTTAAAGCGCGTTTTTCGCTCAATCGAATCGTGTTATTCGTTACCGTTCTCAATCTCTTCATTCATTTTTTTGCAGTCTTTTCGACAGCATGGACAAAATTCAAATCCGCATGATTTTTTTGTTCCAGTTCAAACCAGGCCGAAAAGCTGCCGAGACAGCTCGTGATATCAATGATGCGTTTGGCCCCGGAACCACTAACAAACGTGTGGCACAACGGTGGTTCAAGAAATTTCGCAATGGTGACGAGAGCCTCAAAGATGACCACCAAACAGTCACCATAACCTTTTTTTGGTGCAATTTCGGCTTTGTTGTGGAGCTTCTCCGATATCCAACCACTGTGCCGAACGTCGCCGGTTGTCGTAAAGAATTCACTTCTCATCACATGTCACAATCCGCTCGAGAAATGGGTCGTTTTTGTTGCGTAGAACGAGCGTAGAAGACACCTTAAAACGACGATTTTTTTGATTATCGTTCAATTCATGCGGCACCCATTTATCCAAATTTTTTGACTTCCCTATTTGCTTTAAATGGCGAACGACTGTTGAGTGGTCGACCTCAAGTTCAACAGCAACTTCTCGTGTGGTTTTGCGAGGATCAGCTTCAATTAAGGCTTTCAAATGTTCGTTATTAACCGCAGTCGGCCGGCCGCGACCGTCTTCATCTTTGAGGCTCTCGTCACCATTGCGAAATTTCTTGAACCACCGTTGTGCCACACGTTTGTTAGTGGTTCCTGGGCCAAACGCATCATTGATATCACGAGCTGTCTCGGCAGCTTTTCGGCCTAGTTTGAACTGGAACAAAAAAATCATGCGGATTTGAATTTTGTCCATGCTGTCGAAAAGACTGCAAAAAAATGAATGGAGATTGAGAACGGTAACGAATAACACGATTCGATTGAGCGAAAAACGCGCTTTAAAATGATATGTAACATGGCTATATATATATCAATGAATTAATTCAAAAATCATATATAAAAGTAACATATGTGAGAAACGGACACTATTTTTGCAACAACCTAATAAATTCGAGCTTATGTGAAGCAAAATCAGTTTTGCTTCACCAAGATTAACACTTCAAACTCTAAAATGCGTAAAGAGGATTTTTCGTTGAAGTCTCAGCGAAGTCGACGCTTGCTATTGCGTTTGGTTTAGGATTGTATTCGCATTGCAATTTGAAAGCAGAGTCGCTTCCTTTATTTATTATCTTACGTTAATGTTGCCTGCAACTAAAGCCCTGTCTTTAACTTTATTTCTTCAGTTACTTTCAGAGGACGCATCCGATTTTGGTTCCTTGCTAATTATTTTTTAATTTTAGTACTCCGAACGAGCCAGCTCCAGATCATTCCACTGAGTTGAACGATGGTGATGCTACTGATCATAGCAGAAACTCTCTCTCTGATGATAGTTTTAGCGAGTGACGAAGACTAGCATCGTTTTCATACTGGTGATTGAAACAAAATTTGTTTTTTACGTAAGTTTGTGTCATGCTTTTTGTTTTTTAACTTTGTTAAGTACCTATTTTCATCCGCATTTCGTATGGTTTGGCAAAAGGTTTTACACCGGATGCCCTTCCTGCCGCAACCCTCCCCATTTACCCGAGCTTGCGACCGGCATCAGAAAACACTGGAAAATGTCCCATATGAGAAAATCAGGAATGGCGGAAAAGTATGTGCGACTTGTACAGGATATGTACGGAGGAAGCGAAACAGAGGTGAGGTGTGCAGTAGGAACTACAGAAAATTTCAAGCTCAAGGTCGGATTGCACCGGGAATCAGCGTTAAGTCCGTTTCTGTTTGCTGTGATTATGAATAGGCTAACGGACGAAGTAAGGAGAGAACCACCGTGGACGATGCTGTTTGCTGATGATATTGTGATTTGGAAGAAGTAGAGCGGAGACTAGAATGCTGAAGGTATGCGTTGGAAAGAAGAAGGACGAAAGTAAGTAGGTCAAAGACCGAATATTTGTGCGTAAATGGAGGAAATGACGAAGAAACAGTGAAGATGGAGGACGCAAAAATGCCAAGAGTAAAGGAATTTAAGTATTTGGGATCAACGGTGCAAGAAAGTGGTGATTGTGAGAGGGAGGTAAAGAGAAGAGTGCAGGCAGGATGGAACAGATGGAGAAAAGTATCGAGAGTAATCTGTAACAGTGACAGGAGGTTACCAGCTAGAGTAAAAGAAAAAGTGTTCAGTTCAGTGGTGAGACCAGCAATGGTGTATGGACTTGAGACGGTGGCGGCTACAAAGAAACAAGTAGAAGAGGTGGAAGTTGCAGAGATGAGAATGTTGAGGTTTGATAAGCGAGTGACAAGAAAAGATGAGAAATGAGTACACCAGGGGTACAGTTAAGATAGAACGGTTAGGAATGAAGATGAGGGAGTACAAGCTGAGGTGGTATGGACATGTCATGAGGAGAGACCAGGAGTATGTAGGAAGAAGGGTGATGGAAATAGAGTTACTGGGAAAGAGGAAAAGAGGTAAGCCAAAGAGAAGATTTCGGGATGTAGTGAAGGAGGATATGAAAGAAGTCGGTGGGAAAGAGATAGACGTTAGAAACAGGGCGGTATGGAAGAGCTGTGACTACCCCTGGTTAAAGGGAAAAGCCGAAAGAGAAAGAAGTTTTAATTTGCCAGCACACTTCGATAAAGAAATGATCTTTTCTAAAATTGCTAGTTTAGGTATAAAACTGCATCTTTACTAATTTTTTACAATAGATTGTCTTATTCTAGGTTAGAATAAATTCCGTGTTGATATTATCAAATCAGTTATATTGGTCTGGAGAGTGGTTCCCAACCGTGATTCGTAGAAAGATTGCAGGGGGTCCGCAAGTGCACTGAAAGTTGGAAAGAATTAAAAACAAACAAACTTTGCAAAATTATTAGTCAGGACGGGTTTTAAAAACTTTGGGGTCCGTAAGCTTGATGAATTTTTTAAAAAGGCGTCCCTGACTAAAAAAGGTTGAGAACCACTGGTCTAGGGTTTTTTCCAATTTCCTCCTTACCAATATGCGGTTCTCCAACTTTGGTACCCCCCAGCTCCAATCACAACTCCCCCTTCAATTTCCCGCTTTAACATGTTCCTTTGTTGACGTCTATAGATTGATGGAGAAGAGTTGGAAATGAGGATTCGTTTTGTACACAATGCTTCAACTGTTTTTTTTTCGAACCGCCCGCCTATCTGTCACAGTACGAAGACCCTCGCTACAACTACTATATGTCACAAATCGGTGTCAATCTTCAATCATCAAGCAACTTTCACTCCTAACTAAAACTCAAACCTGTTTCCTGAGTTGTTGACTGTAGAATTAGATGCTTGTATACTACTCTTCATAAGGATCATCTAGCGGATAAAGATTGCTCTGCATTTTCTCTGCAAGATCGATAGGGGCGAGACTCCTTCGTGTTGGACCGTGGTTACAAATAACAAAAAAATGTGGACATTATTCGTGCTCGTCTGCTCTGCACTTCAAAAGACATCTTTAACCTCTCTGGCGAGTTGTCCGTCGTTTCTAAATTCTCGGTTTCGATTGGCGCTCGTTATCTTTCGGGTGATTCCCTTGTGGTCATATTGGCCTGATTGCTGTTTTCTGTCTTTAGCGGGATCACCATAGTAACCGAGCAGCGTGACTCCGTTTACAAATTTGTCGTGAAATCCCTTTTCCAAGAACAACATCTAAAAATCACTAATGTAGACCGAGTTTCGAACTCGCGTCGTTTTACTCGCAAGTCAAAGTGTCATCACATAAAGCTATTCTGCCGATAAGGCTTCGTTGTATGAGTGAAGCTCGCCTAGGAACTCTTGCATTCTTATGAAGTAGTTCGGTTCGCGGTCTTTATTTGCTGATAACGTAAAGCATTACGTTCCTAATAGAGAAATGCTTTGTTTAATGACATGTTTTCACTCTGTGATGTGGTTTCTTATATGGTCGACACTAGAACGCTGAAGTACCGCTTATAGCCTCGACTTTGACAAATTTTTCTCTTTTATTGATCTTGTATTTTATTTGCGTTACACATTAATTTTTTGCACCGTTTTGTGGTAGAATGTTGTGTTTGTTATTTTGCATCTGGCAAGTTTTTTAACTCAGCAAATATAAACGCTACTTTTTGTGTAAATAAATCGACGTAGTTATTGATTGTAAACAGGTTTAGGTTTTTTTACACACATTGTCTTGTATTTTATTTTTTCTCTCAACTTCAAAGAAACATTATAGCTGTTAATGTTTTCGTGACCCGACAGTTTATCGAAAGTGTACAATGGGAATATCGCATCACAGCTTTTCATAGTTGCCCTTTTATGTTAATAAATCTGATTTTAATTAACAAAGAGCTAGTTTAATCATAAAAACTTTCATTAGATCAATTGTTGTTCGATTAACTGTCGTAGCGTCTAGAATTTTTAATTTTTTTGGCGTCCATAAACAAATTTTAAGTATAATTTTTGCAGTTAATTTTTAAACGATTCACTCTACTTCCCGTAAGCATAAACGTTAATGCAATAATCAAAAAGAACTATTTTGCTTGTCTTGAAAGAAATAAACACTTCATAGAAAATTTGAGGGTCATTTCCACTAATTTTGTTATTCAGCTTGCCTCAAATTCGTTCATTTTACTCTCTGTCCTACCGACTCGCAGAAAAATTTTTTTATTATAAATTTTGCGCCAAAAGCTTTCTTTTTCAAATCAAACCAGAAGTAATTCAAAAATTTAAGAACAGTTTCTCTTGGTGTGCAACGCATTAACAACAGTTTCGCTGCGGTACAAAGGTAACGTTAAATTAAGATAGGATTTGCCGAACCTCATAACATTCCAAAAGCAGGTTTGCGCGGGTCCCCTAAATTTTTTTACAATAAATAATCCAAATTTATAATAAAGTATAAAAAAAAAACTTCACGCCAAATAACTGCACTTTCTATAGTGATTAGATTCTGGTTTCCTATGCGGGTTTGATTCCGGCAACTTCAAAATCGTGACAAGTGATGGTTTGCAACAACTTTCTCCGGTATCGCGAAATCGTAAAACGCTTGTTTGTGTTTTCCCAGCACTCGCTTAGGGATTGGTAACTCATACATTGAGCAGGTCATAATAAATTACAGTGCTTCCTCGATTATCCGGTCTAATTGGGTCGTTACTTTCGAAAATATGAACGGACAAGCAAAAAAACATTTAATTAAATTTTATAGTCAAAGCAATTGAAGTATAAAGTATCGTATATATTTATTGTTTTGATCAGGAGTTCCCAAACTGGGGTATATGTACCCTAGGGGTACATTTAGGAATCTCAAGGGGTACATTATTATGTGAGAAAATGTCCTTATTTAAGTTAAATTCCGTGTCCGGAAGAAATAATAGACTCAAATGTCTAGACTTTTCAAATCCGGTCGATTGTAATTACGTCAAACAGGACAATTAAGAGGGAAAACTTTTTTTTACAGATCACCGTGATTTTGGGTTTGTATGGGGAAATTTTCTGGCTGCTGTAAAGTGAAGACTTTTCTTTTTTTTAGATATCACCTTGATTTTCGGCATAAATTGGGAAAATTTGTATCTGATTCAAAGTGAAGGCCTTTTTTTTTCAAAGATCACCTTGATTTTGGGCATGAATAGGGGAAAAATTAGTGGCTGATTCTAACTGAAAGCCTTTTTTTTTAGAGAAACGTCACAAAATTTTGGAGGTACATGCAAACCTACTACAGTGTCCAAAGGGTACCGATGAACTAAAAGTTTGGGAAATTCTCGTTTAGATCCACACTGTACTAAAAAATAAATCAATTTTGGATTGTTTGCGAGTACATTCACGTTTTCTCAGTAGATTTCAAAATATGTACTGCGGTATGCACTATTGCTGTGATGTACCAAAATACATTGTAAAAAATATAGCGGCCGGATAAACGAGGAAGCACTGTATTGCTTTGTTCATTATCATTAAGCAAATCCCCACGATACGCTCTTGAGCATTTACTCAATTTCTTGAACGAAGCGCCAATATCTGGACGCATTCAGAGATCAAGCAAAAATCATGTTTGGCAAAATATTACCGAGATAGATTGGTCTGGAAAGTTGATCGTCGTTCCAATCCCTGTAAAAACTACAGGGTCACCCACCACTACGGGAGGGACTTCGATCTATACAATGAATATGAAAAATTGTTTGGCATTCAATCACTCATATGTCTACATATCTCTAGATTACGATATGTCTATTGTAAACAGTAGCGTATTTACGAGGGAGGGGCCATTGTGTCATAGCTTCCTTGCAGATCACTAGTACGAAGAATCAGAGACAGATTCAAAGTGAAGACTTTTTTTAGAGATCGGTAGGTTTTTGTGAAGAAAAATTGACAAAACCGAAACAGATTCAAAATGAAGACCTTTTTTACCACTTGAAAAAAATTTTTCCACCAAGCATTTTTGATTATGGTTGCATGCCCCCTTTTTTTTCAAAATCCTTGGTACGCCACTGATTACAAAACATTTAAGCGTTTGGAAATCACTCTGTTAACGCTTTAAAAGAAAAGTATTAAGTGATAAATGATGACTAATTAGTGTTTTGTTTAATTCCCGCTTAGAAAAGATAAATTCCTGTTTGCTTTGTACATTTCAAATGTGATGATTTAGCTTGTATATTAGTAGTTAAAATGTTGGTTTTGTACATAAAGCTACTACTCAAGACCCACTTAAAAGCTTAAATTAAAGTGATCCGACATACTTTCGAACGGACAGTTCCATTATTAAAATCCACATTTTCCCGCTATTTTTCTCAAAACCTTCTATTCGTTTTTATAAGATATCGAAAGCAACTCCAAAAAAAGTAGCCAAATTATTTAATTTAGTAAAAAGTTTTTTGGTCTTAAATCGACTTTTCCAGCACGGCACAAATAGATTTTTAACTTTTGGTCGCCTATACGGTCGAGTAGATAGGAACCCTGTAACAGAATATAATAGCGTTTAAACTCGCCTTCAGATGTAATTTTTACATTTTTAATTTCTGCTTGCTTTAATGAAGTCTTTCGAACTGCTTTTCATTTGCCTTAATTGTGATCACAAAAGCTTTTCTGACTAAACGTTATCACACAAAAGCACTCACAAACATTGAATAAATATTTTAGAAGGCTGGTAACTATGCTGCCTACCTTAATAGACCTTATAATAATAAAAATTTTTTACCGAAAATGTTTGCTATTCAGCTGGAAAAATTTATTTAGTTTTTCGAGAAGCACAATTACCCCTGTTTGTTGTAAAGCACTAACCCAATAAAACACAATGGACTTGTCACTTTAGAAAAGTTTTCCAACTATCAACTTTTATATACGTCTTTGGTTTGATGGCAGCGCCGTAATTATTATCGACATGGTCTCGGTTCAAAACCTATTCGCGCCATTCTGTTGTGTTCTTGTAAAACACTTCGCGGCACATTTTTCTGCTTGGCAAGCAGTTCTACATGTTAGTCATATTTTTATAAAATTAAAAACAAATAAAAAGTTTTAAGCGGAAAGCAATATCTTGGTATCTCCGGAAGCAGGTCGGGGCCTCATGCTTTCCTGAGATGAAATGAATGAATTAAATAAAAGAAATGAGGTAATAAAAAATTTGTAGCAAGCAAGCTTGTCAATCAGACTTGCCGAGTGCGAGAACACTCGAGCTTTCGAAAACGATGCTCATCTCAATCTACCGGTGTGCTCTTGGGAAAGACACGTAACGACAAATTTCTCTATGGGTCACGCTTATTTCCTGCAGCGGCGATTATGCTTTAACCAGGTCAAAACAACCATAGGAAGAGTTTGTTTACGACAAAATGCTTTTGAACTATGGTGGATACGTGAAAATCATGTTAATTGAAGCCCTTGCAAAAAATAAACGTCAACATTTATTAATTAAAAAAAGCAACAGCACGACGATGAAGTACGAAAGCAGTGACGAGGCAGGTAATCAGCATCACAGCAGGAAAACAATTGCAATAATGCACTTCCAAATGCTAAACTTTAAAAGGCAATTTCAAACTGCAGCAAACAGGAAATAAATGCTTGTTAATAAACTTTACGAAGGAACAGCAGAGAAAAGTTTCTCTCAGTCAACACGGGGTTAAAGGTGAAACTCGGCGCTTTTTTGCGTCGCGGGCTAAGCGTTAAGGTCAATAAAATCACGTCCAAAATTCCTAGCTTAAAAAACGGCATTATGCAAATCAAAACGGAAACACTGCGGCAGGATCACACGTGATCAGGCGGCTCTTCGTCACAGTTCGGTGAAGGACGCCGAGCTAATGGATTTTCTCGCCGGACCGATATTTATAGACCATGCACCTCAGACGGACGCGCGACTCGACGACGGCTTCGCGCTCGTCGTGAATCGATCGATTCAAGGCCTCGTTTTTTCGCTCGATTTCGCGGTTGGCGCGAATCAGCTCGTCGCGGATCCGACACAGCTCTTCCAGCTCGTTGTCGGAGTCGCTGCTCGATTCCGTTGCGTTCTCGGCCACCGGAAAGAGAACTGAAAGAAACAGCATCAGGTTTTCAAACTGCTCTCTTTTGCTATGACGTCAGGCGAAAAGCGTCATAATAGAAGAGACAGTCAGCGGCTTCTGGATTCCTGTGCGGTTAATGGAAGGTTTGGAGCGAACTTAATAAAGTCATTTTTCATATATTTACCTACTAATCCAGTAAAATCAAATTTTTCCACAATTCCCTTTTAAACACTTTTGATTGGCGCAAATTCTTGACGCTGAGATACCGATTGATATCAGCCAATGCCATGTTAGTTTTACCTTACAATCGAAAGTTCTAGATCTGGTACTTATTTGACAACAAATTAACTAAGTTTTCAATGATCGCCAAACACAATTTTTAAGGATTCAACAGGGCAATGTACGGATGTCGTCCAGTCATAAGAAAACAATGCGACAGCGACAAAGGGATTCGAATTCACTGCATGTATGTTTACATTAACGAGCTTTTTAAGTAAAATTTTTCTAAGCAATGTCTGGACTGCTACTGCCGTACGGATACAAAACTTTTAAACTGTTGTGTCTTTGACTGAGCATTGAGCAATGGTCATACTTAATTTTATTTAAGCTTTGACTGGGCAATTTTTTATGGCAAATTCACGCAACCGTTGCTTAATAAATGCAATCGGGTCGAGTTTTAAATGAGAAAGACAAGTGTTAAATACTTGGCCAGAGGGTGCTTTTCGATGCAGAGCCCAAAGAATTGTAATAGATTTTCGTCCTCATCAAAATTTAGTAAGCCGTTTTGAACGTGGGAAACATTGTCTAAAAATTCTACAATGGAGTCTCAAAATATAAGTATGGCGGGTTGAAAAAGCAAGAACTGAACTCTCGACCAAACGGTCACCTGACGCGCCACAGATATTCTGTTGATGCACTTGTCCTTTTAAAAATAAACTTGTTAGGTCTTCGGTTGACTTTTAATGGGACATAGGAGTTCAAGATTTTTTCCAGCTCTGAGTTACTTGTTTTTAGTTAAATTCTAACAATGTTTTTGCTGTGAAACAGTGATCCTGTGAATAAACAAATAAAGAAGTCAAAAAAAATCTTTACAACAAGTCTCTTAATAAATTCCATCGAGTCTATGAGAAATTTACGTCTCATTCTTGATTAAAGTTTTACTTTTGACCGGTTTAATAAAAAGAAAGATTATCTGTGGATTGGACAAAAACAAAGTCAATAAATAAAATTTTTCATTGACTTGCACAAATGAAGGTCAGACAATTGCGTCAGAAAAATAGAATTTTTATTGACTTTGGACGATAATATATAGTTAAGATTACAAACTGAGATCTTCAAAGCGTTTAAGTTATGAACACTGATTGGGCGCAATTGTTTACACAAGCTGGCTGGATAATGACGAATTTAAGTTGTGTGGAAGTGCTTATTACTTGTAGTTCTGAATCAGCCAGGCAATTGCGTAATAATGGGCATTATTCAATCTTGGAAAATTTCCGCAGTTGGAAGATGTGGCCTATTTTAAATGTTTACACGAATAAACACCGGTGTTATTACACAGAGCCATCCTACACCGAAAACGAAATGCGGTATAACCTGCTTCTTTCGCAAGCATCACGATGACATTATCACGTGATCAAAACGATCACGTGATTGCTTTTATGAACAAATTTGACGAGTTAAAACGGCTTGATCCTGTGACGCTTGGTTGTTAAAATGACGTGGGCCGATTAGAAACATCCTCTTCTAAAACGCTTAGAGTCTTCAATATAGACAAGCCAAACAGGGAGGAATAATTTAAATGCGGAATTCACTTAGGGTTTCTTATTCTATTGTTTTTCCAATAAATTGGCAATTGTTTTTGGTGCCTGACTCACCGCTGTTCGAAACATCGTGCGCGTTTTTGTCTTGTTGTTCGGCTCCGCTCAAGATGCCGTCTGACGAATCATAAGAACCATCTTCTTGATGCTGTTTTTGGCTGGAAAAATACGAACTAATTTAGCAAGTCGCAGTGTTTGAAATTCAGGTAAAGATCAACAAGAAAATCGTACTTTTTCAAATCGGCAAGAATGCCTTTCAACCTGTCAACTTCCTCTCTCTCGATTTCGATTCGCTTCAGTAATTCTTGCTGCATGACCAAGAGTTCTTCCTGTGCAAAGCAAAACAGAAAACATGATAAGACCACGTAGAAGGCTTGTAACAATCTGCTATAGCAAGACTGAACAAACTAGTTGGGCTTTTTATTTAATTTTTTTTTGTATTTTTAAATTTTTAGTAATTTATTTGTTTATTTTAGTAATCGTATTTCTTCAAATAAGAACTTAACAACATTCATTATTAAAAGCAATCAACCTGTTACAAAAAGGCAAAACTAATGTGTTATAAAAAAAACATCCTATTAACTGTTTGGTTACCGGTAATTGCTTAATAAACTTAACTTTCCTCCAAGCAAAATAAAGCTAAATCAAAAGTCCCGCGTAGAACCGCAAGTGTAAACGCTCGTTTCCACTACGAGCGTTGGTGGAAGTATTCTTTGTTTGTTTTATTGATTTTTTTTGCTTGGCTCAGCGCTTAAGCGCGGAAAGAAGCAAAAAAATCAATAAAGCAAAGAATACTCCCGCCAACGCTCGCAGTGGAAACGAGCCCTAAATCTTAAAATTTGTATTAACATTGAAATTCACGTTAAGGCAAAAGCATGCACTAAATCAAAATTCAAATACAGATATGGAAAAAAATAGTAAGTAGTAGCTATTCAGTAATCATGCGATAAAAAGATATAATTGAACGTATTGTGATTTAATACACCGCGTATTGATGACATATACTGTAGACAAACGCTGATAATAGTAAATATGATATTACGATGACTTTATGCTTTCTTCGGCGGTAGCTTTTGGAAAAATTTATTTTTAAGCATAACTTAAACAATCCTAATGCTACGCTTAAGATTTTTCGCAGCTGCTTTCATAACTGGAAGTTTTAAGGGTTATGGCTCCAGGTTAACTTCGTAATGTTACTTGCGCAGCTATATATTGTAGTTTGTGTTTGCTTGTCTTCCACCCGTCACACTCAGAGGGATCAGATTCTGTTGCACTTCCAGAGACAACACAAGAAAATCATTCTCGGTACATTAATTGCCACTAAGCAGGATTCCTCGAAACAGATAAGGGCGATCACGACACAAAGACTTTTCTAATTTTTTGAAAGAGTTGTCAATGCTGGGATGCGAAATGCCACTCTAAGTCTGCGGTGACAAAGAGTGATCTAGAAAATTTCCAGTTTTTCTTATTCCTGCATACGGTTTACCGATAGCCATGGGTGGCGATCCGTCGTTGGTGGGATTCATATACATATACAGTCAAATGCATAAGCAGGTGATGAAACAAAAGTATTAATAACATTGCATCTCTTCACTACAAACAGCAATAGGCAAGAGCCGGCGCAACAAAAGTAAATACTCGTATATCTTCATCAGATAAAGATTGTTTTCGTAGAACAGCAACCCTCGAAATCGAATACATAACTGTCGCGCTTTGCTGATGGTTGTGAAGTTGCTTTTTCGAAATAATGCCGACATGACAAGTCGTTAACTGTCAGTGAAACAAGTACAAGTGCGGATGATTGATTGATTGACTTTACGTTATATAATAACAATTTGCAGCGTTGGTTTGTAGTTTTGAATCAAAATTTCATTGGACTTTCTACTGCACTTGAACGGAGGTGAGGAATCGATCGTGTCACGTGACGAGGCAAAGTTCGAAAAGAACAAGAATAGTACAACCACAAACATCGCAGAGGAAAATATGTTAGTTGCGTTCATTATGACGTCAACAAACTTGAAAATATTCACGAGGTCGCGACGAAAGAAAAGTTTTAGCTTGGCAACGTTTCAAACTCATCATGCTGAGCTACTGTAGTCGATTTGTTTGAAATTCGGCTTAGCTGAAAATCAGTGTGCGGCTTCCATCTAGCGGAAATACGATTCCAAATAAATAAAGGAAGTAGGTCGCTATTTGAAAAAGTATAAGCCATACGTACAATCGTAGCTCATTGAGTAAAAGAAAAATTATTTGACCTGGACCTAAATAATACTAAAATCAAAGCAAAACGACAGTTGTGGAATACTTTCCTAATCAATTGTCGGCTGAAAAACAATGCTCTTGGTGCGCCCGGGCATTGGTACCTCGTTAAAAAAAGTGAAGGTGTATGTGTCCGGCTGTTTTCAGGTTTAATCGCGGATCCTGCTCAATAATAATGTGCCAAGAATGATTTTCTTGCATTCTGTTCACGACTGCAAGAAGCTCCAATTTCTAGGCGTGTGCCGGGTAAACATAACAATAACCACGAATGTGGGTTAGTCGTGATTGACTGAATCGGCTTACTACAAACTAACATACTGTGAACTCGAAATATATTTGCACACAATTAAGTCGCTAGAAGTTAAATTTGGAATTAAACAGATTGAAAACGTACAACTTTTCGTAATAATTATTTAAAAAAAAGCTTTTGCTTCTCACTTGTTCAATTAAAGCTTCTCTTTCTTGTTCCAACAAAAGCTTGATGACTTCCGGATCATCATCTTCCTCTTCTTCAACATCACCGCCTTCAAGGACCCGTTGATCCTCTGCTGCTTTGGCGTTGACATCATCACTTACGTCATCTTCCTGTGAAATGCAAAAGCTTCGATTAATTATTTTTCTGGAACTTCAGGCTAAAAAAATTGTTTTTTTTTCAACCTTGAACTTTTAAAAAATAATTAATTTCAAGTCAGTACTTATCACCATGATCTAGCTTAAGGGCGATTGAAAAATAAATTTAATCTTTTTACTACAGGAAAGTTGCTGGTATGAAAACGTGAAAATAAATTTACCTTAATTACTTATGCAATTTATAATTTTAAGAGAAGTGGTTTTTTAAATTGTTTGACCCCCTCCCAAAAAAAAACAAAAAAACTTGTTTTATAAGTTGCAACAGGCTGTACTGCTCAGGCCAATATTTTACGAAAACGTGTACCGCAAACTTGTAGCATGTTTCAAGGTAATAATAGAGTATAATGACAGATTTTGTCCAAATTATTCTTTTATCTCTTGATACATTTCGTTTTATCTTGCGCAAGCAGATGTATATACTTAATTTGTCAAAAGTTTTATTTACCAAAATGTACTAATATGTCGGATTGTCGGCAGAGTCGTCGAATAGTACGAGAGCCGTACACAATCGAGACGGCCTCGGTTCAAAACCTACTCGCATCATGCTGTTGTGTCCTTCGAAAAGACACTTTACGGCGCTTTCCTGTTTGGTGGTCTTAACAAGCAGTTCTAGTTTTTAGTGAAACAAAAAACTTAAAAATAAAAAATTTTAACTGGACAGCAATATTTTGGGATCTTTAAAAGCAGGTCCGGTAAACCTTAATATAACACCTCCGACGTTTCCTGCGATTCAAGAAATAAAAATGATAAATGAATGAAGAGTGCTTTGATACAAGCCAAGAAATCATCACTTGAAAGGTTTCCTGCAAAACTCGACTTGTCCTTGAAGTAATAATACCTTTAAAGACTTTTTGGAAGGGCTCGTTCCTTGTTGTTTTCTCCTTTCTAGGGTCAAGTTGTTGATTTTAGTTTGGCATTTTTGTCGTTCAAAAGTGCGGTTCTAAAAAAGTTAACAAGATAATTAAAAGTTTATTCTTTTTTCTGACTTATGACCATAATGGTCAATAAGCCAGAATGGGTGGGTAAATCCACTACTTTTTTTTAAATCTAGAAATAATATCAACCGGTTGTGTTTATTTATTTGTTTCTTTTTTTCTCTTTAAAAGAATCTAAATTTGAACAAGTTGGTCAGTTTACCACGGCTGACCTGTCGTTTGAGTTGGGTGAGTATACGCTGGACCTCCCATAGTCGCTCATCTTTCTCCTTCTTCTTGCAGCCACTCTGCAAAAAAAGCACCGATAAACACACGAACTTGTTTTTTTGAACTGTCTGTCTTTTTTAAAACCATCACGAGTTGAGGAATCGAAAGCGAAAACGGGTCTTAAATTGGAATGAATTTAAGACGAAAAGCTTGTGCTTGTAAAAAATCTTAAGGTTCATTCACAATGATACGAAAAAATTGGTTAGATATCAAACTTCATGAAACCACTGAGCAGTGATTTATGCTTGGAACAGAGTTGGGCAAGCTTTTTAGTTTGAAGACTGCATTCAAAAGTCGATTTTGTTCGAGGGCCGTACTAGTATTTCTAACGTGAATTCATGCCTTAAACTTTACTTACTCGAAGACAAACAAGGTTTTTACATTGAATTGTATACTCTGAAAGGTGAAGACTAAAAAAAAGTCTTCCCTTTAATTTATGATACTATTCCAGGGGGTGAAGAACAAAAAAAAGTCTTTACTTTCATTTGTGATAACATTCAAACAGGTGAAGAAAAAAAGTTTTAAGTTTGATTTTTCACACCAAAATAGAAAGTGTAGACAAAAAATAAAAAAAAAATAGCCACATTCTCAAATATAAAATTGAATACTTGGCGGACCGGATTTGACCTGTGGGTTTCAGTTTGAGCAATACTGGTTTAGACTAACGTCATAAAAAGCCTTTTTAAAAAACACAACACAAAGGTCGGACAAAACTTCAGTACTTCAATTACAAATCGATCGCTCGTCGAAGACAAAAAAGGTTTTTACATTGAATTGTATACTCTGAAAGGTGAAGAACAAAAAAAAGTCTTTACTTTCATTTGTGATAACATTCAAACAGGTGAAGAAGAAAAAAAGGTTTTAACCCTTTATGACCCAATTTATTTTGTCGGTGCAACCGACAATAACACGAGACAGGTGATTGAGCAAAATATCATCCAAATCTATGATCATACAGCATTAAATAGAATCTTTACTGTATACTTTCACACAAAAATTAAAGCGAATCTTTTCGGATATAATGATTAAACCCATTTATTTCTAATGTTGTTTATAAACGCCAATGGGTCATATAGGGTTAAGTTTGATTTTTCACACCAAAATAGAAAGTGTAGACAAAAAATAAAAAAAAAAATAGCCACATTCTCAAATATAAAATTGAATACTTGGCGGACCGGATTTGACCTGTGGGTTCCAGTTTGAGCAATACTGGTTTAGACTAACGTCATAAAAAGCCTTTTTAAAAAACACAACACAAAGGTCGGACAAAACTTCAGTACTTACAATTACAAATCGATCGCTCGTCGAACAGAGGCTACGAATAAAAGAGATAAAATCGCTTCTTTAAAAGAAAATCAAGCATGCGCTGTGACTTATATGAAACATCATTTTTAGTGAAAGTTTAGAAGAAAACCCTGTTGTTTACTTGAAGCTGTTTGTGCAGGCGATTGAGCAGAAATTCTTGTCGCTTTATTTCGGCCACAACTTCGTCAGACTCCGTGGGAAAATTGGGTGTAGTCGCCCAGTCTTGCCAACGCATCGCTTTGACCAGCTTCTCCAGTTCCACGTGACCAAAAATATCTTGGCTGGATCAGAAAAATCAAAAGATTAATACTTTTAAATCAGCGAAAACCATATGGTCAAACTATGGAGATCTAAAGAGGTTTTTAAATATTACATAGAAATTATACACATTGTATATATACTGTATATATAAAAAACTTTTCCTAATCACTCAAGAACCGAAACCATTATACATGTACAAATATGAAGAACCGAACAAAATCTTCGGAACTTTTAGAGAACTTATGACAATATTTTACACCGACTTCTCTAGTTTTACAACGTTCGGGGTAACTTGCCCTAGTTTTCTCACCTCTGATGTACATACACGCTGGAAACAGCATTTATCAAACGTATCAAAACACTTTCAATTTAAATGAAAAACGATTGAAATTAAACAATAAATTATACGCAATTGAAGCATTAATACTTGGTGGGAAGATTTTAAATCACTCTAAGACAACCTACCGGTATATGTTTACAAACACTTGAGCGTTTTGTTAAAAACAAAACAATTACAACACCACGCTCCGTATCGGAGAGCCTGGGGCGTTGTTTAAGTTCGATGATTTCAACTATAATCAAGCAGATTTTTAGGAAAGTGACCTAAAATAACCTCTAGTAATAAGCGTGACTCTAGATTTGGCCTCAAGTAGCCGGATCGGCCATTCATATTCAAACAAAGCGACATTCATGTACGAAGTCAACGAGGTATGAACAGACTTGCAGTTGCACTTACAGGTTGTGAAAGAGAACGTTTAACAAGCGGTGGCTGACATTCAACGTCGGGCTAAGAACAATCGAGAAATTCGGAATGCTCATCTTGCTCTGCTGCTCCATCTTTATGATATTGTTGAAGTGAGTGAAAAGCCAGGAAATAAGAACACGGTTGCAGTCGGGCAATCTCGTGACAAGCGCGCGCAAAGCCTAAAAAATTTTATTCTGACAAAAAAAAAATGTAAGAACTAGGTGGTCAATACCAATTAAATTCGTGCTTGTGGCAATTTAAAATCTTATCAATCGACATGATAGTGATATTAACGGCAAATTCACATAACATATTGTCAAGTTTGGTAAAGGTCATCAAAATGCTTTGTTTTATCGGAACAAAAGTTGAACATGTTAACTAAACACAGTCTCAGTACGAGTGAAATAAAGGTTTACAATTGAACAACCTAAAACTGTAACTATTAATCATAAGTTTTAATCGAACACGAGCAACCGTTCATACGACAACAACACAACTCTTGGTACAAATCATGATTCAGTGAAGAAGATCGCACAAAAGAAATTTTAAAAATGGCGAGAGGAGAGGCGACACTTCAGCAAACACATGCGATTTCTTACTTCTATCTTTTCGCCTTTAGACCTAGTGGCGGCCTCTTCAAACTTGGGTGCAAGTTCTTTGGTGAAAATATGTTCGGGCAAGTCCCTCAAGTATTTCTTCAAAACAGCAGCGATGGTAAAGACGTCATAATCAATCAGTTTTGGCTCCTCTTCTCTGGTAAAAAATTCAATTTTACTTCTTCAGAAAATAGAAATTTTTGCTCTAGTTGGAGCTGCCGCAAGAGACAGAACAAAAAGGAGATTCATGGATGTCGTTAAACGGAGCATGCATATAGTTAATATGGAGACAGAAAAAGTAGAGGTGAAAACAGGTGGAAGAGAAGGACTTGCAGTAAAGGCTAAATTAAATTGAAAGAAGGCAACGTAATAAAAAAGTCCGTTTGCTATAACAAGCGACGTTGTTATAAATGACAGCTGCAATCAACATAATTTCAGCTTTATCCTTCCCCTTGCTGGGCTATTCTTGGGAAAGGAACCCGACGATTTACGAAGTTTCATTCCCTCACTCTCGCTTATTTACGTGAAATGTCATAGACGTTATCTTGCGAGCCAGGAGGATAAGTGCACTTCAATCAACATGAGCAGCAAATAAGCCGCATGTACAATTTTTCAGCAAAAGTTATGGCGTTATAAGACATATTGCTGCATTTTTATGAACGATAAAAAAGATTTAACCGATAACTAACTCTAATAAAAGTGAACGTGATAAATTCGGGTCGCGGAAAGTCTGCACCGGGAAATCAATGCACAGGTTTCTTCAGCATTGCAAAATCGACCGACGAACAAACAATACCAAGTTTTTGATGAATACATAATTAAATATTAAAAATTTTTATGGGTAAGAAAAGAAACATACAATTAGCTCAGGTGGTTCAAATGCCTAAGCTGTAATATTCACTTAAATCAAAGCAACTTCTTACAGTTGCCCTGTTCAATTCTTTGCAAGTTTGTCAAAATAAAACAAAAGAATTCAAAATGGGGTCCAACAAAAATCTTATGGGCAATTCAACCAAGAAATTCTTACATTGTTTGTGGTGATGTAGTGGTATCGCTATAAATTATTTAGTTAAATTTTACTTTGTTACATTACGATTAGATTTTTTTTTGACTAATAATTGGAACAAACGCTAAACTCTTGCTATTATTTGATTAATTTTCGAGCCAGCAGAAGCAAACAATAAAATTTTAAATTTGTCTCAAGAAATAACCTAATGAACATCGCCAAATTTAATGAGCACTGGGCTCTCGTAGGCCATGATAATTGGCAGAGGAAAAAGTCTAAAAAAAATTTCTCAACTAATTAGTTGAGCATTATTGTTGTTTTTTACACCTTAACCTTAAATACCGATTTTTACCAAGTTTAAGTGCTTTATTTTTTTATTATTTTGATATAATGCATTCGCGCGTCTTTCTTTTGTAAGCGATATTTATGAGAAAGTTAAGTGATAGATGTTTACCAAGACAATAAGCATTTTTCAAGCAAAGTAAGTCAGTTGCTATTAGATAACCTCTATTATATAAAGGTGTAGCAAATGAAAAACAAGATTGAACAAAAAAATTGCAAGTGAAACTACTGGAAAAATGAAACAGATTAAGACAAAGACTTGCAAAAAAAGTTTTTTTTTATCGTAAGTTGGCAAAAGTAGCTTGCATACAATGGTTGACGAATCAGCACACAAAGAGCACGACTGCATTAAAAACAAGAATTAGACATACTTGTTAAACAATTTCACCAGTTCATCGACTTTCGACTTGAAGCCAGAAGCCCGGTAAATCCCTTCTGAGGTTAAACCCTGTTCTTGAACAAAATCAATACAGTCACGAACAACAAATGGAAGAGGTATACCGTCATGGCAACTTGTGTATTCAACTGCTTCAGAAAGAGGTTTGCCAAACACATGAGTATCATCTGTACAACAAAAACACAATTTTAAACAACTAATCTAACAAAAGCAATCACTATAAAAAACTAAGAAATAGATAAATTTTTAAAAGTTTTTTAACATAAATATTACCCTTTTCAGTAAAATCAAATTGAGAATTTTATTTTTAAACTGATTACATTGCTAATTTTTTTAAAAAATATTGACCTTTATAGGTTGAAAATGATTTTTCATTATGATTTAGTTGGTTTTGGTTTTTAATTTCTTTAATAAATATTTGACTCATTGAACTTTGACTGATTTTATTATTTAATCTATAGATAATTTTTTTTGCATTAGACATAACTACTAGATAGTTGAAAATAATAAATTGATTTTATTTTATGCTTTCTTCAAGTACATTTTTTCTTTCAAAAACCAAAGCATATTGAAAAACCAAAGTTATGATAGAAAAACCAAAGCATTATTTGTGCCAATAGCACAAGACACAAAAAAAAGCATCATAATCAAAGGAAATTACAATTTTACAAAATACAGTAAGAAACATCAGACTTTAGCTAAAAGAAAAAAACTTTTAAAACTGACGTTGAAGCTCATCAAGATTTTGAGATGGCTCTTCTGTGGGAGAAGCAACAGAAGAGATTCTTTTCTTTAATTTTGATTTGTCTTTTTTATCTCTAAAAAAAATAAATAGAAAAATCTATTAAATTCATGAAAAGCTCTATCAAAATGTTTTTGAACACGCATTAATATTCTTTACTACACTACAAAAGTTTGTGAAAAAATCATGATAAAATATCATGACAAAATTTTAAAATGTAACTAATACAACTATAAAAAAAATTGAAGGTGTAGGAAAGATGACAATCCAATATATATCTTAGTATCCAAATCCACATATATTTGCACCAAATTCCTAGTGAAACATAAAAATAGCATTGATCACATGAAGCATAAATTTGTCCCAAGCAGCTTGGATTAGGCTCAACCGCCTGAGAACTGGTGTTGGGCGATTCCATTCGTCCATGCACAAATGGGGTCTCGCTCCACTGAATTGCGAGTGCAGTGCCACTGAACAAACTGCAGACCATGTTCTCATAGTGTGCCCCACACATCAGGCACCACATGGTACACAAGGTCTGATGGTTTTGGATGACAAAACTCGATGCTGGCTTAACAACATCACTGCCAGCATCTGATCTGGGCAGTACAGCAGCCTGAGACAGTAAAAGGATAAACCGTCGGCCCAGTCCCATTTGTGTCTGACCTGGAGTGGATGCCCTTCCAAACAAAGACGACAATAAATTTGTCAACTATTATGTGCAATTTAATATCAGACAATGCTCTATTTTGCAATAAAAAATCTAGTTATGAAACTTTTCATTTACAATTAAACTGGAAAAATATACCTAAATGACACTTTTAGATCTCTTGGCAAACTAGAAGATTTTTTTTTTTGGTCTTTAGTGTTTTCTTTGGTTTTTGTAGCAGTAATTGAATTTTCATCATTTGGAGATGAAACAACATCAGACACTGATTGCTTGGCTCTTTTTCCATGTTTACCTATAATTTAAAATTTACAACATAAACAAAGGAATTAAAAAAAACAAAAAACTATTATGAATAACAGTAGGTGCTTGAAAATAACATAAAATTTCTATCGACAAAGACCTATACAAAACATGGACTCTGTTTTTAAAGCATATGATATCCAACAGCATAATAAAAGATACTGTTCATATTGGAACACATTTAAGTAATTTATATTTATGATACAAAAAGAAAGCTTAGATTTACAATTTATCTATGACCAAACCATTTTAGATACTTGTGCAATGTGCATAATATTACTATGAATCTTTTCCAACATACAAAATAGTTTGCAAATACATATGTGTAAAGATATTAAATTTTCCAGACTCAACAATTCTTCTAGCTTGGCTACTTTCTAGTATATCAAATTAAAGAGTTTCATGGCAAGTACATTTCAATTACAGTTTGAAATTATGATTAATCTTTGTACATTTTTTTGAATGATTTATACAGATATATTTGCACAATACTAGCTGATCACATTCTCTGCAAAATTAGTATTCAAGCTATAAGTGAAAACGAAAGTAACCAAAGGTAGCACTTACGTGATGAGAGTCTTCAAAAAATTTTCAAAAACTTGTTTTGTTAAAAGCTTCATTAATATGAACTACAGATGACACTGGTATTTATGGGAAACATTTATAAAAGTTTTGTAACATGCTTTCTGCTTTTGTTATCAAATCATATAAAGATTCTTTGTCTGGTATTGGTCATTCTATGTGATTATCATTCACTATAAGGGTTTCACATACATATCATCATTTCTTTGTCGTGTCAATGCTATAATGTATTTTATAATAAAAACAATTAATAAATAATACCAATAACTGCAGGTCAAAATTTGGCTACTATATTTTCTCAACACTTTCAAGTCAAGTTTTTTTTTGTTGCAATTGCCAAGCAACAGCTGTTATCTGTTTTCAAGAGGATCATTTTTCAGAAAGTTTTATGCAAACTTTGAAAAAATAGGATTTGGGGAGGAAATGGCTCTGGTATATATATGTACCACTAGGCATTTTAAACTAAATGGTGCTGGTGCAAATGTATACCAACAGACATAATGTTGGCAAACGAATATATTTACAAAATGAAAACTTGAAAGCAAAGCACACAAAGTTATCACATTTACATTGAATTGCCACCAATTTAGGAATGCCATAGCTTGAAACAACCAATGTAATATGGCATAAGCATTACACATTAGCTTTGTTCTTTTTTGGTTTTCTGCTTTTCTGCAATTGCTAAACCTTCTTCTGGTATGACCTTGATATGGAAGGTGTGTTCCAACATTTTGCATTATAAAAGCATGTTCAAACGGTCTTCCTGTGCCACTGCAATACTTCACATTTGACCCACTCAACCCACATCCAATTGACCCATCAACTCTTCTGCTAGTTCCACAGGAAATCATAGTATGGCTTTTTATAATACCTGTGCAAATCCTTGTACAGGGTGGGAAAAAAGTTCCCGGACAAATTGAATTAATAATATTTCAATTCTGGTAAAGGAATATAAAATAAATATATTGTAATATTATAAGGAGGACTATCACAAAATAAAACATGTGTCTATATTTCAATATGTCCTCCTTTAGCTTTTACTACTCTCGAGTCTTCCTCTGAAACTCTCAACTGAAACATGGAGCTTTTCTTGTAGTATTTTGGCCCAAGCTTTTTTCAGAGACACCTTCAAACCTTCAATGGTGTCATGTGTTTTAGCACAGGCTTCAGCCTTTAATATTAACCAAATATTGAAGTTCAGAGGATTTAAATCAGGTTAAGCATGGGGCCACATTTCCTTGCTTCAAAAACTCAAAAAATTGGCTCTGCACCACACTTGAGTTTTTCTGGACATGTGGGAAGGAGCACCGTCTTGTTAGAAGGTAAAGTTTTCATTTCTAAAGTGTTTCTTCATTGCTTGAAATGCAGGGATCAAAATATCCTCAATATACACATTTGTATTCAGTTTCATGCCTTGTTTGATAAAAATGAGGGGTGACTTCCATGTTTTGGAGACTGCTGCCCAAACCATGACCGATTTTTGTTGGCGATAAACTTTTTCAGATGTTCAGGGATATTATCACGCTTCTTTGCCAGCACTCTGTGATTTTGAGGATTGAATTTGGCCTCCATTGTGAACAATTTTTCATGTGAAAACACAATGTCTCCTTTTCGCGTGCCATCCTTTATGAAGTTCAGGAAAACTTGAGCTCTCTCTTTTTCTTTTGAAGATCAGTGAGCTGATGGAGCTTCTTCAGTTTGAACGGCGAAAGCTTGAGGTCCATTTTTACAATGGTATCATAGTTTTTGGACTAATATTCATCTCTTGAGCCATTTTTCTGATTGATCGTTTTGGATTCCTTCTGACCCTTTCACAAGCCACCTTGACAATTTTGGGTGTACAAGCTGTACAAGGGCATCCACTTCTAGGATGATCTTTGTCATCATAGCTAGGTAGCTCCTTAAATCTTGCTACCTGCTTGATGATCATCAAATTGGACACTCCTTAAATCTTGCTACCTGCTTGATGATCATCGAATTGGACACTCCTGCATGATGAAGCTCAATAATGGCATGACGTTTACTCATTTTTGACAAATTTCATAGTGATTAAAATTAAAAAAACAAATTGTAAATGAAAAATGATAATACAGCTTTCAATTGATCATCAATTTATGCTTTAGAGCAATTAAAATTTGTTTAAATTTAAAGCTTAAAAATAATTCCAGGGACTTTTTTCCCACCCTGTAAATCAACCAGGCATTGACAGCCGTAAATGCCAACATACGATACAGAACTTTCTTTCACCATTTGGTCGACTTTCTATCTGAGTCATATGCACCGGCTATTTGGTCCGCTTTATCTACACCACCCATAATTTGTCTATAAGAATGGACAGCATCAGAACAAGAAACATTTATGATTGATCCATCCTGTTGCTTCTTCCTAACTTCACCAACTGTGTTTGTGTGAAAGTTGCTTAGCACCAAAACTTCTTTTGTATTTATCCATCTCACAGCTAACGTTCCATTGATATTGCATCTAAATTCAGCTGAGTTTTTCTTGGAAAACCAGAAGATTTTTTCAAGACTTGATAGCTATTCCCACAGCAGGATAGCGTATAGTGTCCATATGATAAACTGAGGTAAAAAAACCTGTCAAACATCAGAGTAACATCCTCACTGTCTTGTATAGTAGAGACTAAAGTCTTTACAACTTTATCTCCTAATGGACTGCTTTGGCCATCACCATCTTTGTCTGCATAGGCATTCACATCATACGTATAGCCACTCTGTGCGTCACATCACATCCACAGCTTTATCTCACATTTCACAGGCTTCAAGGGAAGGTATTGCTTGAAAGAACACCTTCCCTTGAATTTTGTCATTGATTTATCAATGCAATGGTATGGACTATCCTGTCTGTATTTCATAAAAGTTGATTTCTGGCATAAGAGCAAATCTTCAATGTAATGCAACTTACTTGCTTGTTGAGGTTTATCCAGTTTAGCGACATACAGTTTTGACATAATCAACTTGAACCTATCCCTTGAAAATGTAGATTTTATAAGAGAGTTTCCCAAAGAAATACAGTTAGACCAGTAGTGGTTTACAGATGGCAAGCATTATAACTCATGATGAAAAAGCAGCCAAAAAGTTTCATGAGCTTGTATGCATCTGTTGGGGCTATCTTTTTCTTTTCTGCTTTTTGAAACATATCCAATCTCTTGTTTGTGTAGTAAGCTATCTGCGGTAGCAAGTTATATGGAAACAGCTTCAAAAAAATGTCTAAAATTCTTGTACTGAGTGTAATATCTGGATGAATCATGCAAGGTCTGTCTTGGCTAATATTCAATCGTGATTGGAATCCAGGTGCTACATTAAATTATATACCAAGGTTTGTAATAGGATCTACAACACTGCCATCGCTGTTGCTTTCTACATCATTGTCTTTGTTTGCTAAAACCTTAGCTTGGTTTTCCTCTTGCTCACTATATGAAGGACAATTGAGAATCATCAAAATCAGAATCTTTTGGTTTACACTCAGAGCATGAATCAGAAAAATCTGATTCTTCCACATCAGATAGATCTGATAGTGCTTCACTAAGTTTATATGCATTATTCCATTTAGCCATATTGTTAATTCTATTCATAAACTAGAAAAAAAGTGAATTAAAAAACCATCTGTTTGTGAAGGCCTGGAGGTACAAATAGTTACCATCATGTTCATAATATAAAGTCTGTTGGTACACATATGTACCAGTTACACTACCATCATTCTTACTACGTTAGTCTTACTAAAAAAAACAAACAAAACAAATTTACTACTTTTATCCTAGACAACCTAATAATTCCAGCCTAATGTTAACCAATTTCACGGTAATCCAGCCTTCCAAAACACTTAAGTCTTTGATGTATTACAGTAGGTGTCGCTTTATAAGCCCAGCTGCTTATAAAGCCCAATTTAGCCTGGTCCTGATTTACTTCATTTGTTCCTGTAGTAAAATACTCCACTTTATAAGCCCAAAACTCCATTTAATAAGCTCATTTTCAGAGAGATTTTGCATAATATGAGTGCGACTACAGGGGACTGATGGTTTTAGTACGGTATACTGTACTGTATTTCCTGTTAAATGCAGCCAAGCAACGTATTGTTTCTTCACACCCACGATCTGGGCAGCAAACTAAGTTTCTGATGCACTGTTGTGTCACAAGCTCAATTGTTTTTCATTTCATCTATAATTGTATTGTGATCTAACTGTGGCAAAAATTAAAAATTGCAAAAACTATATTCTTTTGTTATTGTGTTAGAAATTTAGCAACCATCAACAGCCAAATGGAAATTCGAAAATGGGCAAGAGGGTGCACAAAGATATAGCTATGGTCAAGAAGCATGAGCTGCTAAAAAATACCAAGCACTGCCAAAGTGCAGCCAACATGTTGCAGCTGAAGAACTAAACATTTCTCGTGGTTGTCTGCGAAATCTACTGCGCAAAGAAACAGCTCTCCAGACAGAAGCATCAGGCAAGGTAGCAATGAATGGAAGAGACAGCACCACGGCAAGGACCAAGAAGTGGAAGATGGGTTGTGGAAATGGTTCCATTTTGCTCAATCTCACAAAATGCCAATAAATGGGCCAGTACTGATTCAGAAGGCTGGAGAGATCACCAAACAACTTGGTCATGACCAATTTAAAAGCTCAGATGGTTGGTTTAACCGCTGGATGAAGAGGCATGATCTACATTACACAAAACTTTACAGTGAAACCAGTGAAACAGATGCAGAAGCTGCTGCCATGTGGACCAGACCAGCAAGAGTTGTTGAAAAAGTATGAGCCTGTTGATGTCTATAACGCAGACAAGACAGCGTTTTATTTTCAAGCTCTACCGGATTCTACATATGTGAAGAAATCTCGCAAACTGGCTCGTGGTTCAAAGGTTGCAAAAATAGGCTAACAGTGTTGGTATGTTGCAGCATGATCGGTGATAAGCATGGACTGTTCATTATTGGGATGTCTCAAAAACCAAGATGCTTCAAGAATGTATGGGCATTTCCCACTGATTACAGTTTTTCTAAAAATGCTTGGATGACCAATGGCATCTGGTCTGACTGGCTGCATAAGTGGGATAGAAGTCTATGTTTTCAGCAATGAAAAATTGCATTATTGGTAGACAGCTGTTCTGCTCATGATGATGTGGAAGAACTCAAATGCATTGAAGTCATGAAGCTGCCTCCAAACACCATCTTGGTAATTTAGTCTTGTGATATGGGCATTATACGCACACTCAAAGCATATTGTTACCACGAAATATGAGCCAGAATTATTGATGCCATTGAAGATGGATGCAACAACAACAGCATAAACATGAACACAGTTGCAAAAAGACTTTCAGTTTTAGATGCACTACACATCCTCGCTGGTAGCTGGAATAAAGTAACAAAAGAAACAATTTGCAATTGTTGGAGGAAAGGTAACTTTTTTTCTGCTCCAGAAAAACAGGAGCTGGAGTTTGAGACACCCATTCCAGTTCCTGAAGGCATTGCAAAAGAACAATTTGAAAAGTGGCTTGACATAGAAAACAATGAACTGACACTGGAAGAGGAGGAGACAGAACTCACACAAGAAATTGTTGCAAACGGTTCTGCTAGCAGTCCTGAGGTTGCAGAGCTTGAAGAAGCCAAAAACAATGAAGCTGCAGCAGAAAAACCAACACCATCCAATACAGAAATGAGGTTCATCCTGCACTGTTTGCAAATTGGGCTGGAACATAGAGGCTTTGAACAAATGCAGACATTTGAGGCATTTGATAGCAATGTTTGGAGTCTACTTTGCCAGATCCCACTGAAGCAAATGATGCTGGATGCATTTTTGTAAATGTGTTAACTGGATTAACTGCTTAGCTAATAAATTGTTAATAAAGTTGTTACATACAACAATAAACTTGCCTGTTGTGTGCAGGTACAGTATTGTGTTTAGTCATCTATATGTTCTAGAATGATGAAAAAGGACAATCCACTTTATAAGCCCAGCCGCTTAATCAACCTAAAAAGGTCTGGTCACAAGGTGGGCTTATAAAGCCGTGCCTACTGTATTACATTTCTATTGCACTACATGGAAATGAAGCTAATGGTGCAAAAACAGATCACGTGATACCTAAAACTAATGAAGCAAAATGAACAAAGAATGTGCAGTTTTAAAAATTTAAAAGATTAAAATAAAACCATTTATGATAAAATAATGGCTTCTCAGACAGACACAGTAGGTCTGTGGTACACATATGTACTGTTAGTCCCAAAAGGGCTAAACAAACCAAAAATTTTTATGTCTTTGAAAAACTAATTCAAAGCCTTTGAATGAGATCAATAATTGCTACGTCCGAAAAAAATTTGCTGCAATGTTTAGTGGGCCAGACAAATTATATGAGGGGCACTCAAAAAGTAATGCAACTGATTTAATTTCTTGCAGCATTCATTTAACAACATCTGATTCTTTTATAGATTATAGATTGGTAACTAAGGTTTACAGATTTTGTAAAAAAATAAAGGTTTGAATTACTGGAATTCAAATTTTAAGCAATCCCTCTATGTCTTCTTTGTTAGAAGGTAAAACTGGCATGATTGCCCCAAAGCAATCTCAGCAGAAGCAAAGAGTTGTTATTGAATTTCTACTGTCAGTGGGAGAAACAGTTCAGAACATAAGCAAAAGGCTAAAGCAAGTGTATGGCAATGGTGCAATCGACTACAGCACAGTAATGAGGTGGGTAAAGCAAATCAATGATGTAAAGGAAGAACCTGCTGAAAGCGATCTTTATTATAAGCCAAGAAGTGGTAGGCCATTTTCTGCTCACAGTTCTGCTAACATTGATCAGCCAGATGCATTGATTAAGGAAAACAGATGCATCACTATTAATGAGCTTGCCGAGTCAATAGGAGTAAGTGAAGGGAGTACTGTGTAGATCATGGATACCCTGGAGTATTCAAAAGTAAGTGCAAGGTGGGTCCCAAGGCAGCTGACAGAAACTCATAAACAATCCCACCTAAAAGCTTGTTCTGAACTTCTGGAGTATTACCATAGTGACAAAACCTTTTTGCAGTGAATAGTGATCGGAGATGAGACTTGGGTTCACCACTTTGAACCAGAGTCAAAGAGAGCATCAATGGAGTGGCATCATCCCACCTCACCATGCTCGAAGAAGTTCAAATCTCAGCAGTCAGCAGGAAAAGTGATGGTGACTGTGTTCTGGGATAGTGTTGGTGACTTGGTGTGATACTGGTAGATTTCATGTCCAAAGGAGCAACAATCAATTCAGATGTTTACATTGATACATTAAACAAGTTGAAAGCAAGAATATGAAGAGTTTGACCTGCTTTGGAAATGTCTAAGGTTTTATTGCAACATGACAATGCTAGGCCTCACACCAGCCTCAAAACCCATGAGGTCATCAGCTCCTTTGGCTGGACAACAATTTCACATCCCCCATATTTGCCAGACCTGGCACTGTCTAACTTCCATTTGTTTGGGCCCTTCAAAGAAAGTCTGAGGGGCAACATTTCTCCAGTGATGAAGAGGTCAAAACTGCTGTTAGGAAGTGGTTAAAAACGCAGTCTGTACAATTTTACAATGAAAGAATATGTGCACTTGTAAAAAGGTGGGAAAAGGTGGTTTGGAAAGTGGGAGATAACATTGAGAACTATGAAATGCTCATGCTATATATTTTCTTGCAATGCACGATTTGTGTACCTTTAAAACTTAATGTCATGAAAAGAAACCTGATTGCATTACTTTCTGAACACACCTCATACTATAAGACACTAAAAATTTGATGTCACTTTTTTTTTAATTAAGTGATCATGCTTTTTTGTGTTGTGATACAGTTGGTGACAACAATTCTTTCCAAAATAAGCAATAAAAGAAGACAAGTTTTGTGTGTTTCAGACATTGAAGATGCAATAAGCAGCAGTTAAACTGTTGTACAAGTATTTTTTATTGTCATCCTATACAGTCAAGCAGAGAGGTATTGACAATATTTCAGTTACACAACAAAGATAAACTATTTTAATAGTACAATTGTTTTTGGCTAAAACAAAAATTTTATATATATTATTGGATGGGGACCTATAATTTCTAAAACTATTGATGATGGTTTTTCATTAAAAAAAAAAAAATCTTGTCTCCCTAACATTTATTCTCACTTTCTGTCATAAATAAAACGAAAACTTACTGATCTATGAAAAATATACAATTAAATAGTTGAAATTTCAATCAAAATTATCTTAAAATCTACATTAGAAGATTATGACATAAATTATTAGTTTTATCGTAAATAGAATGACCATACATAATTTTGCCACAAATAAAAGTGGATTTACTTTACATATAACAATTTAAACCAGGTTTTTTTAAACTGGGGGGAGGGGCATAAAAGGTTCAAAAGGGGGGCATGAGCAACTAGCTGCATTAATATAAAATAGAAAAAAAGTATCACCATAACCATACAATTTGGAGGGGGAAAAGGGGGCATTTTTTTCAGTGATTACTGTCTTTTTAAGACAAAAACAGAGAAATTGAACACACAGTTTTATCTTTTTTTTTTTTTTTTTAAGTCCTTACTTTTAATTTTGGACAAAAATGGAGAATGTGATGAGCTTGGGTTTTGTTGGCAACAATAAGGGGGAACAAGTTGTTTTGTTTGTTTGAAGAAAAGGGAGTGTGACTTAAAAAGTTCAAAAACTCCTGATTCAAACAATACTTCACCATAAACATTAATTTTTATATAAATTCAAGTTCGATAAAACTTTAATAAGTACCAATATTGCATACATTTGAAATTGAAAACAATATAAACTGTTATTATCTAATCATAAAATATACAATTATGAAGAAATAATTCATAAAATTAATTTAACTAAAGCAGAGGTGCAAAAATGTGGTTGCACAGGCTTACCATGCAACCCAAAAAACTTGCATGCATGATTGTGACTTGCAGCAATGTAATAGTAGTAGGTTTATCTTTTACACAATAATATTTTCAGAATAATAACAAAATACTGAAGTTGGAAAATGTTTTGTAGTGTGGAAACTTTAGCAGAACTGAATGTTTTACCCTTAAATAAAATATGGCTGTGATGAATTTTATAATTCAATAAGCATAGTGATATTATCCCTTATAGCTGCATACCTTTCTAATAAATGTAATATCAGTAATGTTCATTTCAACCATGAAAAATAGAACATAAATATATATATATTTTTAAAAGTTTAATGAAATAAATAGCCCATTTTTATTCTTCTAGTAAAATAAATTGATTAAATCTTACTTATTATCCTAAAGAGGCAAATTCAGATTAATACATGTCTTATCTTGGACTACTTGGCTGCCTTAGCCAAATTCATTTACATAAAAAAATGCCTTCTGGTATTTATGCTTGATTCTGCTTCACAGTCTTCAACAGCAAGTTCACAGTCTGACAGGGATGCTCTAACCTCTAGATTGGTGATGGTAAAACTTTTCACTAAATGCATGTCAAAATTCTACACCTAATAAAAAATTTTGCAACATGTCACATACAAATTAGTGATGTCAATTATGCAGCTTATGCTGCTGCTCATGGCCTTGCAGTGCAGTACAGTATTTTTTTAAGCAAATCATGCTGCACACTGTGTAACCTGGTTATGTAAATTTTTAAAAAATTGTGTTTTACATATACCTGTATTATTTTTTGCTTTTCATCAGTTCAATGGCAAAGAGAAAATGCCAAACCAGCTGCAATCAATAACTACTACATAGTTTTCTTTTTTTTTTGTAGTAATTAAATGACTTGTAAAGTGGCATGGCTATGACATGCATCAAGTAGGAAGAGATATATACAAGGTGTGTTTGAAAAGTATCGGGACTGTATGCTTTGCACAAACAACACTTGCAACAGTGATAAAAACTTTGTTTTTTAAGATGGCGCAATGTCTTGTGGTTGTAAAAATGTAGTTTCAGCATTCTGTGACAACCATATGCTTTTTTACAGGCTTTTCTTGAAAGGTGCTTTACTGTAGTTCATTTTGGGATAATTTATTTAGTAAATATTTTTTTCTTTTTTTTTCTTCTTTTATTAACAAAAATGAGCATTGAACAAAGAATCAACTTGAAGTTTCTCGTTCAACTTGGAAAAACTCTAACTGAAACATTCAATTTGCTCCAAGAAGTTTACGGAGATGCTACGATGTCAAGAACTCAGATTTTTGAGTGGCACAAGAGGTTCAGAGAGGGAAGAGAGGATGTGGAAGATGATCCTAAGAGTGGAAGGCCAACAACAAGCAGAACAAACGAAAATGTTGAGCATGTGAGAGAAAAAGTGCGCTGTGACTGCCGCCTTACTGTTAGAATGATAGCAGATGAGTTGAGCATGAATAGTGAGAGGGTGTGGAGGATCATTACAGAAGATCTGGGGATGAGGAAGGTTTGTGCGAAAATGGTACCAAGATTGCTGAATGATGGGCAAAAGGAAAATCGTGTGCAAGTGTGTCAAGACATCCTGAAACAACTTGAAATTACACCAGATCTGCTGAGTAGAGTTGTTACCGGTGATGAGTCGTGGATCTTCAAGTACGATCCACTCACCAAACGGCAGAGCCTTGAATGGAAGAGTGCATCCTCACCAAGACCCAAGAAAGCAAGGCTGTTCAAGTCCAAAATTAAGGTGATGCTGATTGTTTTCTTTGATGTTCATGGAATTGTTCATCTAGAATTCTTGCCACAGGGCCAAACCATTAACCAGAATGTTTACAAAGACATCTTGTGACGTTTGATGCATTCAGTAAGGGAGAAGAAGAGAATTGTGGGAGACAAAGTCATGGCTGCTTCATCATGACAATGCTCCTGCTCACAATGCCTTAAGCATACGACAATTTCTTGCAGAAAATAACATTGCCGTGCTGGAGCAACCACCCTACTCGCCAGATCTGGCTCCTTGTGATTTTTTCTTGTTTCCTAAGCTCAAGGGAGTTATTAAAGGAACCCGTTTTCAAGACTCAAAAGCCATAACAACAGCCGTAACAAAGGAACTACAAGCAATCCCAATGGAATCTTTCCAGAAGTGCATAAAAGCATGGCAACAGAGATTAGAAAAGTGCATTCGAGCTCAAGGAGATTACTTTGAAGGGGACAAGTTGTAATTTTTACGTGGCATTTCAAATAAAATAATTATTTACACAGTCCCGTTACTTTTCAAACAGCCCTCGTACATATGTAAATAAATATAACTTGAATTATTGTTATCTGTAAATATGTAAACTAGAGGTATTTTTGAACCTCTGAACTAAAGAATAATTATACTTGCACCATTCAAAAATAATAATATTAAATACCTTTGCTAAATGATGGCTTTTTAAAAAGTTTTGAAGGTTTTGATTTTTTTTGCAAAGTAATTCCTTTTGGTGTAGCATCGAATTTATCAATTATGATGTCATCATCAGCACTATCATTATCAGGGGTAAATTGATGATATTTTCTTTCACGTTTTTTCTTGGATTTTGAGTCATCACAGGAATCACCAGATTCAGCCATGATTAATAATGCACAGAATATTTGCAAAATATATAAAAAATTCTCAAATCTATCTAATTAAATCAAATGTATTTTATTAAATAGATACACAATACAAAAATTAAAAAATAAAAACACATTAGTAATTTGAATGAAAAAAATTATTGGTTTAATAAAATGTTTTCTTTTTGAGTTACACACATTTCATTCAACCAAGACTTTAAACATATTGCTTTACGAAAACTTAATTTTTTTAATGTTATAAGCGATATATTAAAAAAAGAAACTGGATTTTATATTGATACAGAATATTCTATAATCTGTATTTATGTTAGACAAATTTTTATAGCTAAAAGGCTAAAGTCTTGTTAAAAATTTTTCAAAAAGATAAAACAATTAAAAACTTGACATTTTGGTAAACAAATAATATCAATTAGCTTTTTGAAAAGATATAAACAAAACATAAACATCATCAGTTCTACAAGATATAACATAAAAAAACAAAAAAAAGAGGAGCAAATGCAAGATTTATTATTTTAGATTGCTTAATTAATGCAAGATTGCAATTAAATGCAAGATTGCTTAATTATTTTAGAATATTATTAATAGTTGAATAAAAGCAATTAGTTTTTTTGTTAAAAGCATGATTACTCAAAAGAATAAAAAAATGATTTTAAAAATCTTCTTTTTTTTTTATTCAATTTTTTTAATTGAAATGTTTGTGTTAGTTCAATCCAGGTGATGTTTTTAAGAATGTTTTAATAATGTTGATGTATTAACCAATTTAATATGTAACTATGTTCAATATGTAGTTAAATATGTAACCTATTTAGAGTGACAATGAGCCTGTTTAGAAAACTAATAACCTATTGATAAGTGTCCACCAAAAGTACTTAAAAAGCAGTCTTTTCAGATTAACCATTACCAGAAAAAGTTACTATAATAGAAAATTTGAGCAAAATTTTTTAAATTTGAAACCATCCACTTGTTTAAAATACATTAATAAAAATTAGATGAGCAATAAAATTTATAAAAACCAAAAAAAAACCAAAAAAATTGTATGATTTAATAATAAAATCAATGCAGATAGTTTGATACAGCAAAAAACAAGTAAAAATTCAATAACCTTATTTTTTCATACATATAACAGCAAGAATATCACTTAAGAAAAATTAGGTGGAAACTAAAATAGCAAATAAAAAAGGTAAATTAACAAAATAATCATTACCTAATTACATTGTAATTCAAACATATTAAAGATCCAAAACACCATTAAACACATGATGTCATGGATGGTTAATCACCAGCTGACTCAGGCTCCAGCTAAATTGCTAATTTCTCATAAACCTTAAAAGAATAAAGTATATCATATTAATAATTATATTATTTCCTCAACATTCAAAGTTTGTTATTTTGGTGTGGAATCTAGAATTGTGGCAAAAGCTTCCACCTGTTCATATCAAATTTATCATTCTTTCAACAACAGGACTATTTAGATACTACTTAGCAAGAGCATACACTACTTATGTGAGACCAAATCTAGAATACAACACTTTTGTTTGGTTGCCTGATCTTAAAAAAGATCTTTCAAAGATTGAATCTGTTCAAGAATATTTAACTAGATACATTTGTGAACATTGCAATGCACCAGTTTCTTCTTACCATGTCATTTATATAAGCTTTAATATGAGGTCATGAGAACACAGACGAGTTGAATTTGACATGATCTTGATATAAAAAATTTGTCATAAAATTGATTTAAAATTTAATAACTTTCTTATTAAAGGAAGTAATGACTGTTCTTACAACTAACATACACATAGGAGTAGCTGCAATATTAGACCTCTCCATTGTGCAAGAGCTGATTCCTGCAATTACTTTTTTAGTCGTTGTGTTCCAAAAGTTTGGAATAAGTTCCTGAAAATATTATTTGCACTCCCAATCTGATCCTGTTTGATCCTGTTTAAAAAAAATTCAACCCTAAGATCTATTGCTGCTTTGGAATTTAATTGAATCTGCTTTATAGTGTATAGTAATATTTTTTGTTTTTTATTCTGATTCTGTAATTTAACCTCACTTGCAAGTGCATCACTGAACGTTGGTTCTGGTCCCATTGTTGGTTGCTAATAATAATAATAATAATAATAAAAGAAAACCATTTGAATCTAAGGCCCTTTCTATTTTGAATATGTTAACTGCATAATCCTGGTGGTAAGCATATTTGAGTAAGTAACAAAGTAGTAGAATAGAACACAAAAAGCAATAAGAAATAATATGTGTTGCCACAATAACATAGTCAAAAAATTAAAATTTAAGTGAAATCAATTGTTGCAACATAATGTTTAACAAAAAAAATCTTTAATGTATAGAGCAACTTTTCAAGACCTGCAAATTCATAGCTAGAGCTAAAAAATATATTGATTTATTATTTAAAACACAAAATAATCATCACATTGAAAAATACAAAAATAATTAAAATTCTGAAACAGAAAAATGCACAGTTGAAAAAACTATTCAAACTTGCTTTAAAAAAAACACTAACAGATCATAATTTTATCAATTTATACAATTGAATAAAAAGATAAACAAAGCAAATAAAAATACTCAAGTAAAAATATAGAAAAAAATCATGTAATAAATTTTTAATTATGGTATATCTTTGCAAAAGGCAGTCAAAAAGTAGTAAGACCCGTTCAATTTAATCAATATTTTTCAGAAATTATAACAATGTAAAGTTAAAACAATTCTTTAAAGATAAATTCATAAAAACTTTTGTTTGGACATAAAAATTTATTGTTAGCCATTTTGGAAATGACTTCATCATTGGACATCCATCAGAAACAAAGAGTTTTGATTGAATTCCTTGTTTTGGAAAAGGAATCGTCAATGAACAGTTTTAAAAGATTAAAATAGATTTATGATGATGCTGCAATGGGCAACAGCCTGTCAAAATGTGGTCATCCAGTATTAAAAGTGAAGAAGAAAATTTAAGTTCAAGTGATCTTTAGGAAAAACAAAGTAGTGTACAGCCATCATCAGCAGTTAATCCTGGAAATAGTGCTAAGGTTGAGGAACTGATCAGAGACAATTGCAAAGTCACCACTGATGACATTGCTGACCAGTGTTTTTTTTAAGGCGTTTTGAGGAACCGAAACGGTCTCTCAAAATTGTCCAGCGGTCTCTCAAAATCTGCTTCTACAATAGTGTAAACAAAGATAAGTACGCTCAGAAACAATAGGAAAAAATTAGCGGTCGTTCAAAATTGCTTAGAGGTTCCTCAAGCCAAACCTTAAAAAAAACACTGTTGCTGACTATTTTGTTATATACCATGGAAGTGCTGCAAAGATTGTTAGAGAGCTAGGCTTTTGCAAAGGTTTGTAGCAGATGGGTTGCAAGACAACTTATGAATGCCATAAGCAAGCCCATTTGGAAGCTTGGTTGGAACTTCTAGAGTGTTACTCAGGTGATGAAACTTTCCTCAGGCATCTAGTGACTAGAGATAAGACCTGGGTTTATCACTATGAGCCTGCAATATAAAGTTGTTCCTTAGGCAAAGAAAGCCACTGGAAATGAAATAATTACACTTCAAAAAGATGGAGCAACTTCTCACACAGCCAGAATGTTTTCAAATTCTTTTGGCCAAAAGACCTCTGGCCACCATCTTCCCCAGATTTGAATCCAATGGACTTTGGGATGTGGTCTATCTTGGAGCAGAAAGCCTGTGCTGTTTCCCACTCAAGTTTTGAGGTTTTAAAACAAAACTGACTAAATTTTGGGCAGAAATTGACATTGAAACTGTGCATGCCATGTGCAACAACGTTATTCCTTGTCTCCGCTGGGTTATTAGAAAGGAAGATATATTAAATAAGTCTATCATCATGTTAAAGCTAATAAATTTCTTTTTCATTTGATATAAAAGAACGATTGTTTGATTGCCCTTCATATAGCTGAAGAAAATTTTTTTAAATTGTCCACACTTCGGTGGACCACCCTGTATATCTGTTCATTTTGTGTCGATTCCAATTAAAAAGTAGGAGAAATGTAAGCTTACTATTTTTTGACTGCCCCTCATATCTTCATGATAAACTTATAAAATAAAAATTTAGTATGCAAGCAATCAAACAATCACTAATTTTTAAAAAATTTATCAAAGCAATGCAAAACCAACCCATAAACTGTACAGCTGATAATGTAAAAAAGTTTTATTTAGTAGCTTTTTCAGCATTTTGCTCTGTAGGCACTTCTGCATTTTGCTCAGTTTTCTTTGCTTCATTTTATTCTGTGGCTTTATCAGTAACATTTTCTTCTTTATCAACAATTTTCTTTAATTTACCTTCAACATAAAGTGCTTTTGTTTCATCTCCACCTCCAATGCAGTTTCCATGAATAAACACTCTAGGCACAGTACGAGCACCAGTCATTTTTAAAAGAACATCTTGAATGATTTGACAATCTGATCTCCCAGTCAACATCACCTCTTCAAATTTCACATCTATCTTTTTGAAAGAAGACTTTGCCTTGTAACAATAAGGGCAGATGCGTTTTGTGAACATAACTACTGGGTAAGAAGAAATTGTAGTTTTAACAAACTCTTCTGCTTCTTCTGGAGTGTTGTACATTTTGCCTGATTGTGCAACTCCCATTTCTTAATTGATTTGAACAAATCTCAAAAAAACTAAAAGCACTTTATTAAGGAATGATTAGAACTAAGCAAAAAAAGTTAAATAAATCAAGAAAAATTACAGACTCTGCAAGTGTTAATAGCAAATAAAAATGAACACTGTTAGCATTCAACATGGGTTTGAATTCATTCCATAAATGTTTTAAATTTTTTAAAAAGTGTTGATGGTTAACTAATTTTCTTCTTTAAATTTTGGGTCTCGTGCACTGTTTGCTTTTACTAAGTTTGCAGGCTTTTGGGATTCCCCTAAATTTACTAGGTAAGCAACAAAACTTAGTGAATAAGGTGATTTTATCTTAATAAAGTAAATGAATTAAGTCGAATAATTTTCAAAAGCCTAAAACAGGGGTGTGCAATCTTTTTTAATGGCAGGCTAAATACCAATAAGCACAATATTCTGTGGACCACCACCTTTAAATAGGATAATATTTTACTGACTATTGATATTGCCAGTTTTAAAAATAAAACTGCAATAATAACAAAAATAGTCATACCAGTATTATTCAAAAAAAATTGTTTAGTTAAAAAACAAAAAGACATAACTGTACATCAGAGCATAGCAATACGATTTAATCTTTGTAGAAACAAATCAGTGAAAAATATGCAGCTGGCTTTTTTTCTAAGCCACTCTATTCAAATTTACTTTGAGGTGCTTGCAACTCTTAAGTCCATTTTCCAAGTGTTTGTCTGTCATTACTGATTGATAAGGAGATTTCATGAAACCTATTTCAGAAAAAAATTGTTCACACAAATAAGTTGAGCCAAAAAGTGCCATTTTAGAAGCCATAAACTTTCTTAAATTGGCAAACTTATCTTGGTCAAGATTGTAAGCACGCTCCCTCATTATAAAAAATTAATTTAATTTACCTCAATCAATGTGAACCTTTCGCGTGTGTTGATTAAAGAACAAAGAGATCAGAAAAACAAAAAATAAAAAAAATAATAAAGTGTAATTGATAAAATATTAATAAATCAAAAACTCTTGTCTTTTGTCTGGAGTTGGCACAAAATCATGAGTATTTGCTCAAATCAAAGTTTTTTTATTGTTTAATTTGTGTTTTTTTTTTTAGTAAACTGGTTCAAATTGGATTCTTAATTTGTGTAGTCTGGATTTATACAACCTCCAGGCAGAAGAGAGATTTAAACAGCGGGTGCTTAAATTCACACCGTAAAGTGAGAACCCTAATTGATCTTACATAAAGTTTAGATTTTTGACTTTGGGTTAGATAGTTTAAATTTTCAATTCCTGATTGATTATGGATTTCAATTCCAATCAAGGTGATGAAATCAAACCTGAAGACAGCATATCCCAAATTATGCTTGGTGATGATAAAGTGGACAATGTATCACTTTTTTCAAGCTCTGTTGCCTCCAAAAAAAGGCTGCATTTAAGGGCACTTGCTCAAAAAGCCCAAGCACTGGCTGAACTGGATGCCATGAAAGAAAGAAAAGAAATAGAAGCAGCAGAAATGCTTCTAAAAAATAAAAAGGAGCAAGTATGGCTAAAAATACAAATAAGAAAGGCAGAGATGCACTTGTTGCTTTAAGTTCAAATTCTTCAAACAGGCATGTCTCCATTCAAGCTCAAAAATGGCAAGAAAGAGTTGAAGCCAACCAAGATAAACAACAAAAATCAACAGCTGATGAAAATTCTGTGTTGGTCAGTCTTGTCGAACAAAACCTAAAATTGTGTGAGGCTTTAATGAAAAATCAAAATATTCAATCAAGCAAGATTAAATTGCCACCACCTCATATTACCAAATTTGATGGAGATCCATTAAAATATCAATCATTTATAAAAACCTTTAAAAATGTGGTTGAAGACAATGAAGATGATCCTCAACAATGTTTACTTCACTTAATTGCAAACACTACTGGAAGTGTCAGAATCATGTTAGAAGGCTGTCAATATGATGAACCTGCAAAAGGTTTTCTATGGGCCAAGCAATTATTACAAATTTGGTGATCCTCTAAAGGTTCACACTGCTGCTATGAATCGTGTTCAAAGATGTGCTGCTATATCTACTGGAAGAAATCAACTTTCCTCATTAGAACATTTTGCAATAGCTTTACATGCACTCATTTACATGACTGAATCTATGATGTATAATGATTATACAGATTTTATTGAAGAACTGGTCAAGACTAAATTTCCTCTTTTCATGAAACAAGAATGGGCATGTGTTGTGGAAGAAAGTTTGTCAATGGAAAAATGCATGCTAACTTTGGCAGATCTTCTTAAATTTATTGATCGTTGTGTAAATCGTCTGGACAATCTATACTGTAATGATCTTGACCTTACTAATTCAACAGAATTAAATGTCAAACCAACACCAAAAAAGAAAACAAATTTTACTAGTATGATCAACAATTCACCTAAAGAGACTGGTAAGGTTTTTTCTAAAAATGTAGTGATACCTATTAAAAATGTAAATCCAAAGTTTTGCTTAATTTGTAATAACACATCACATTATTTAAATCAGTGCTTTATATTTCATAAATATTCTTACCCTAAAAGACTTCAGTTTGTTGAAGATAATGCATTATGCTTTGGTTGTCTTTCACCTGGTCATATAGCTAGTAATTGTAAAAGACAAAACCCTTGTCGTGTGTGTAATAAAAACCATACTAAAACCATACTACTAGAAAACCATATGTGTGTGTAATGAAAACCCTTGTTGTGTGTGTAATGAAAACCATACTACGCGAGTAAGTCTGTTCATTGATTTTAAAAACGACAGACCGAAACTGAACCTACCAAAACGGAAGGGTATCTACCCACTCTGATGTTCAGTGTGGGTCTGCTAATCGGCAAACGTCCTTTTCAGGATCGGGCAATGCTAGGATAAAACTTCCCTTTTCAGGGCACATTGCCAACAAGTTCTGAAGACCCACTATTCTTCAGCTGAACATCGAAGGCCTCACTACAAGCAAGATGAATGTTCTTCATCATCTCACTATGCAGTCTGAGGCACTCGTCATCCTACTGCAGGAGACCCACTGCACTGATGCAGAGAAGTTGATACTACCAAACTACCAACTAGCTGGGTCTTCTTTAAGCAGGAAGCATGGCCTTACCATGTTTGTCCACGAGCGACTGAGATACACGCTTTTGGACCAATCTCCACCAACATCAGAGATTGAGTGGCTGCGTGTGGACGTTGATGGCTATAAAATAGTCAACGTCTGCAAGCCACCACCAACGTGATTGCAAACCCTGGATCTCCCAGTGTTTCCTCACCCCTGTCTTTCGCTAGCGATTTTAACTGTCGTCATGCTGACTGGGGTTACAACGACAACAGTCTAAACGGTGAGTGCTTGGCTGGCTGGGCAAGTATTAATTGTCTTGCCCTCCTATATAATGCCAAGAACGCTGCCAGTTTTTATTCTGGCTGCTGGAACACTGGCACCAATCCAGATCTAGCTTTCACTAGCATAGGTCCAAACAGTTGCTTATCAGATAGACGTGTCTTTGAAAAGTTCCCCAGGTCACAACATCAATTTTCGCTTATTACACCGCCAAGTATGCCTGTTAAGCGATGGAACTTCCGCAAGGCCAAATGGAGTCACTACATTGCTTTGACAAATAAATTCGCAAAGACTTTGTTGCCACCTGATTCACTTGATGTGGATGCAGCTTACCAGGACTGCTGTAATACCATTAAGAAAGCAGCCAAAAAGACTATTCCACGCGGGTATTAAAATAACTACAGGGTGATTCACCGAAGTGTTGACAAATTAAAACTGAATTATCCAACTTACTATAAGGGCAAAAGAAACAAGTTTTTAATAGATAGAATGGAAATTTAATGGGTTTTCACATAAAATTCAAATTATTCAATGTAGCCCCCTTTGTTTTTCACAAGGCGCCTAAGACGTGGAAGTACTTGGGCGCACGTGGCATGCACCACTTCTGGGTCAATTTCTTCCCATGACGCCTTCAGTTTTTGTTTAAGGGTTTCAATATTTGGATGGGATGTTGAGCAGGCTTTTTGCTCCAGAATGGACCAAATCCCAAAGTCCATTGGGTTCAAATCGGGTGAAGAAGGGGGCCATACTTCCTTCTCCCAAAACCCTTTAAAATTGGTCTTGCACCAATGCTGGACTGCTTTGGCTGTGTGGGAGGTTGCCCCATCTTGTTGAAGCATAATTCCTTCCTCTCCCACTGTTTCTTGAACCCAAAGAATGACTTTTTCTTCCAACATCTGACGATAGATAGTTTGGTTAATTTTCACGCCTTCGTCGATAAAGATTAGAGGTGTTTTCAGGCCTGTTGAAGTGACTCCTGCCCAAACCATCACGGAAGAAGGTTTCTGCCTCCTAAATGAACTGCAACGTTCAACTGGCACCATGTCCTTGTTTGGAATCCAAATCCTGTCATTTTGGTGGTTGTGGATAGCTTGGACAGTGAAAAGCTTCTCATCTGTCCAAAGCACTTGAGGCCGCGTGCCAACAACAAGTCTCTTGATCAAAACCTTAGCTCTATCAAGCCTTTTCTTCTTAGTGGCGTTTGACAGGAGCTGCCTCTTGGTAAATTTGTACAGGTAGACATGGAGATCATCCTTGAGAAGCCTTTGCATGGTGCTCACGCTTACAGAGGTGTCCTTAGCCAGTTTTCTTGCGCTCCTTGAAGGGTTCCGCCTCAACCTCTCCCTGACCTTCTTAATCAGTTCCTTTGTCCTGATGGGTTTTTCAGGAGTACTTCTGATTCTTGGAGCACAACTTCCAGTCTCCCTGAACCTCTTCACAGCCTTGTAAACACCTCCATGACTCACAAATCGCTTCATCAACCGGAAAATTTTCGCAGGTGGAATTCCTTTCTTGCAATACCCTTCAACGATGTCATTTACTGTCTTTGCCATCTTACTTTTCTTGATTAAATATTCTTATTGATATTGAAAACTTACTCTAGAATATATAATAACAATCTGAAGAGGTAATGCGAAGTTAATAATGGAATAAAGTATTTGTCAACACTTCGGTGAATCACATAAAGTATTTGTCAACACTTCGGTGAATCACCCTGTATATTCTGTGTTGGGATGCAGAGTGTGAATCCCTCTATAAAACCTTTCTGCAGTCTCCTCAGGGAGATGACTCAAATTTGGCTGCTACAGCTTTGCTTGCCAAGCTTGACAGAAAGTGAAGGGATTGATGGTCCAAAGCAGTTCAGAGCATTGACTTCTCACACTCTAGTCGAAAAGCGTGGAGTACTTTAAACAACCTTACTGGTAGGTCACAACACTCTCCTCATCACTGTCACGTTTCAGCCGATGCTATTGCATCTCAGCTCTGGGTCCTGATTCCATCTGCCCTGAGCTTATACTCCATGCTGGAGCTGCTTTGAAGTCCTGGTTACATGACTTCCTTTCTTCCTGTTTGTACCAACTCAAAATTCCCAAGATCTGGAGAAGAGTGCTTGTGGTCACAATCCCCAAACCAGGAAAGCCCGTTGGGGACCCAAAGAGTTATCGACCAATATCTCTGCTCTGTGTCCCCTACAAGATCCTTGAGAGGCTTATCTACGCCCGCATTGAACCGTTAATTGATCCACTGCTCCCTAAAGAGCAGGCTGGGTTCCCACGCGGGAAGTCAACCGTAGATCAAGTTGTTCTGCTAACCCAGAACATCAAGGATTCTTTTGAGGCTAAAAAGAAGGCCGGTGCCATATTTATCGATCTGACAGCTGCTTATGACACTGTCTGGCACCGTGGCCTTATCTGCAAGCTGCTGAGACTACTTTCGGATAAGCACATGGTCAAAATGATTATGGAGCTTGTCCAAAATCAAAGTTTCACCCTTTCCACTAGTGACAGCAAGCAAAGTAGGCTACATCGTCTTAAAAACACCGTTCCTCAGGGATCGGTCTTGGCTCCCCTCCTATTTAACATCTACATGTATGACCTTCCTTCCACAATTTCCAGAAAGTTTGCTTATGCTGATGATCTAGCATTGTTGCATTCTTCTGGAAACTGGAAGGACTTGGAGGGGACATTAAGCCAAGACATGTCTACACTGTCAGCGTATCTCCAGACTTGGAGGTTGAAGCTCAGTCACACTAAGACAGTGACGGCAGCCTTTCACTTAAATAACCGAGAGGCCAAACACGAGCTAAAGGTCTACAACAACGGTAGACTTTTACCGTTCTGTCCAACCCCTACTTACCTTGGGGTAAAACTGGACAGATCACTCACGTTTCATCACCACTTAGTGGCATTGCACAAAAACTATCCTCACGCGTCACACTGCTGAGGTGACTCGTGGGCTCGGAATGGGGTGCTGGTGCTAAAACACTACGCATAGCCACCAGCAGCAAGAATTGGAGTCAAATTAATGATTTTTTGCAGAAAAACATTGATTGGCACTTTAATAGCCCTTACAGCAGTCATTATGGTGGAGCTTGGGAAAGGCTCGTATGATCTGTCCAGCATATTTTACTATCTCTAATCGATGAACAAATCTTAAATGAAGAAACTTTGCAAACCTTAATGTGCGAAATTGAATCAATATTAAATGCCCATCCTTTGACTACAATTTCTAATGACCAATATGATTTAGACGTCATCACACCTAATCATTTACTTCTTCTTAAAAACACTAACTCTCTGTCACCAGGCATATTTAATCCCAAAGATATTTATTTTAAAAGAAGTGGAGACAGGTCAACTATTTACCTAATGTTTTTTTGGTGACGTTGGAGATCAGACTATCTAACACTGCTGCAAAAGCGTCAAAAATGGCACACAAAAAGTCATAATTTTACAACAGGTGATATTGTCATGGTCGTTGACAAACAGTTACCCAGAAATCAGTGGGGTTTGGGAAGAGTGAGTTGGTACAAAAAGTAAAATTAAGAACTAAGTCTTCAGAGATCATTAGACCCATTACTAAGATATGCCTCTGAACCCCTGAAATTTAATGTAAATGAAGTGTCAATTGTGTTTATATTTCATGCTGCTCTTGTTTGTGCCATATCGTTGTATATAGTATTCTTGTTAGTTGCATCTGCTTATTTTTATGATTTCCTTCCCATTTCTTTTAAAGTTGGAAAGTGAGAGAGATTTGCATTCTGTATGTGTGCATGCCAAAGTCTTAACTTGTTCAAAAGCCTTTTATGTGCCCATACATTTCACTCGCATGCTGGGCTTTTTGTTGCAGCCTTGTATTGTGTTCATTCATGCGAGTAATACTATCAACCAAGAAAGCTAGATCACACAACAACTTTTGTCTTTCATTTCAGCCATTGGTCACCCTTTATTTTTTAAAAGTAGTGCAACTTCTTTTCACAGTTCGTAAAATCGTTCAACATATTACCCTTGCTTAGCCAATGCACCTTGGAAAAGTAAGCTTGATCTTGATGTTCAGTGTCAAGACCATCCAGAAACTTCTGGAACTGCCAGTGGCTAAGTCCTCCAGCTCGAATAAAATTTACTGCCTTAATGACCAGGTCCATGACATGTTTGAATTTCAAGGATTTTGCACATAGATTTTGTTGATGAATGATACAGTGAAAAATTGCTATATTGTCACTGATATTTTTCTCTTTCAAAGCAGATTTCAAGAGACCTACAAATCCAATGCCAGTTCCAGACATGGCTCAAGTACCATCAGTTGCAATTCCTCATAAAATGAATAGGTCCAAACCAAACTTATCAAAAGCATTAAGCTTCAGAAAAGATATTAGCACCAGTTGTAGTATCCTTCATACACTGTAGTGACGGAAGTTCTTTGGTTTCATTTAACTCCTTGTCCACTCCTTTTATAAATATAGCCAACTGTGCTGTGTTCTTCACATCAGTGCTCCATGATTTAAAGTTTTTCACTTTGTCTTTAAGAGTGTCACAAATATCACCAGCAAATTTATCAATGCACCTTGTTATCGTCCAACATGATAAACTTATTTTCTCAAACTTCTGTACCATTTTAGGACACATTTCTTCTGCAACATCAGTAAGGCACTTTTTCACAAGATCATCTTCAGAATACGGCTTAATAGTTTGATACGGCTTAATACTATCAACCACAAATTAGCTATGCACTAATTCCTCAAGCCACAAATAAATGAATCTAAACTAAAGATTAGCAAATCATCAAAAGGACAAATCTCTATGATTAACTAATAATTTTCTTTGTTGTATTTATACAAATCTCATTAGATTCTGGAATTTTTTCCAAGAGGCGAGAAGAACAAAAATAGAGCAAAATTAACTAATTACAATACATGGAATGTTCTAGCAAAAACGCGTGCAATAGTATTTGTCTATAATGTCACAAGCACACAATATTTAGCTAAAAAACTTGTTTCTTTATTATCTTTGCTAAGCAAGCAGCATTCAATTGAAATCTATTCTTGCAAAGTGGTTAACTTTTAAATTATTTAACTTTATTGATTTAAGACTTACTCATCAAATTATAAGTGCTATATTCATTGGAATAACTTAAAGATATCTTAAATATCACTCAAATTTATTGAATGATCAAATCAAGAGCGCTGTATTTATAACATTAACTTATAAAAATAGTTATGATATTCATTCTAATCCAAACCAAAACACTTTATTTGTGACATTGATTTTAACAAGTACCTCAAAAAAATGTGTAAAATGTTCACGGGCCACACTCCATTTAAAATCTGCAACCTCCCCAACCAGCTGCACAATTTCTGGACAAAGGCCGCAGTCCTGGCCTAAAACATCCAAATTCATTGGTTAAAATTAATTTTGAATTTTTTTGAAAGATTGTAATCAAATTCTATTAATTTAAAGAAAAAGATGGTGGATTTCAAAAAGATGCAAAGTGTCAGAAAAGAGGCAATATTAATTTACAAAAATGTAGAAAATTGGAAAACAAAATTGCTGGTGAAAAAAGAAGAAACTGAGCTTTAAAAATTTATTTTGATTGTAGAAAATAAGGTTAACTGTTGAAAATATTAAGTAGTATAATTTTTAAAATAAAAACAAAAGCTAATATTAGGGCTTGTTTTCACTACAAGCATGAAATGGAGCATTCTGTGTTTTATTGATTTTTTTTACTTCTTTCTGCACATTAAGTGCTAAATGCAACAAAAAATCAATAAAAGAAACAAAGATTACTCCACTCCATACTCATAGTACACACGAGACTTTAACATTTTGAGTTCATTACCTAACTCATGATCAAAAAATAATAATAAAATGCATTTCTTAAAATTTCAACATAAAAGGCCAAAATTACTAAAATCCGGATATTTGCATTCTATATATTCCCATAATCCACTTTATCACATAAGGATTAGAAATTCCAAACCAAAATCAATTATTTGCTAAGAAAACACTTTGGTTAATTGTATAAATGGTTAATTGCATAATTTCGTTAATTGAATAGAAATTCAAAGCTATTTATTCAATTAACTGAACAGTCCTGCACATTAATGAAAGTAACTGCTAATTGAAAACACATTGTAAGCACATACACACAATGTTTATGCAGCACATTCATGAGTAGACAGCAGTTGATACAAAACACACGAGATCAAAGTTGCTCAACCACTACTGCACCTTTTAAAAACATCTGTGCTTCATCTGATTAAAACACAAGAGTTTCAAAGTTTCCAATTCAGTGTTTCTTAACCTGTGTGCCATGAGAGGTTTCCAGGTGTGCCCCAAAAAATTTCAAAAGTAATTGTCTAGGAACCAGAGGTGGTCAGATCCAAATAAAGTAAGATCCAGATCCAGTGCAGGTCCAAAAGAAAACAGGCCCGTACTGGATCCACATTGCTTCAGTATTATGAGATCCAGATCTACTCAGGGTCCAGATAAAAGTCAAACCAAATACTGCAATAACATGCTACTGTATAGTTTTTATGCAGTTTGAATTATCAATTTTTGGCAAGCAGCTGTTTCTTGCATGCCTCAATAAAAAGGCAAGACCAGCAGATTACCAGAAATCAATTACCATCTTATAAAACAAGAAACCAATAAAAAACATGACCAAGTACACATAAACAAAATCATCGATAATTTTCAAATTATAAAAATCTTGTATATACAGGGTGTCAAGAAAGTTCCCAATCCTAAACAAAATTATATAGGGCTAATGACAGAAGGTTAAATCAACAAAAGGTTTATTGTGGTGATAGAACAAAGCTCCATGAACATAAAAAAATCTGGTTTATTCAAAATGACCCCCATCTGTATCAATAACACGTTGGAGCCTCTGTCGGAAATTCTGACAAGCAGCACGAAGGGCATCTTGAGGAATTTTCTTCCATGCTCGTTTCAGGGAAGCTCGAAGATCCTCCAGATTGTTATGGGGTGAAGAACAGGCTTCTTTTTCCAGAATACCCCACACACAGAAATCCATAGGATTGAGATCGGGCGAAGATGGTGGCCACAAATCTTTGGTCCAGAATGAAGGAAAGTGCTCTTCGCACCACTTCTGCGTCTTCTTTGATGTGTGAGAAGGCGCGCCGTCTTGTTGGAAGGTGAAGGACTTATTTTTGAACTTTTCCTTCATCAATGCGAGGGCAGGGGTTAAAATATCATTGACATACGAATCTGTATTCACTTTGACCCCCTCTTTAACAGAAATGAGGGGAGATTTCCAAGATTTGGAGATCGCACCCCATACCATCACAGACGAGGGTTTCTGTTGGCGTGAAACGAATCGAAGATGATCAGGGAGGTCCTTGGGCGACTTTCCGAGAATCCTGTCATTCTGGGTGTTGAACTTCGCCTCCACCGAGAAGAGTTTTTTGTTTGAAAAAACGATTTCGCCTTTCTCCGTGGCTCCCTTCAGACGGTTCAGCAGAATTTTGACCCTCTCCTTTCTTTTTCGCTTCTGGAGGTCAGTTAGGAGTTGTCTTGTCCTGATTTTGTACGGGGACATTTTGAGATCCTGTTCAACAATTGTTCTGACAGACTCATGGCTGATATTCATGTCTTTAGCCGTTTTCCTCAAGGATCGTTTGGGGTTCCTCCGGATTCTCTCCCTGAGGGCCTTGATCTTCGCTGGAGTGCGAGCGGATCGAGGTGGTCCACTCCTATCCCGATCCTCCATGGTTCCAAGTTCTTGGAAGCGCAAGATTGTATCACAAACAGTCGATTTTGGTGCTTTTAGCAACTTTATAATTTTAGAATTTGAATGTCCCGCACGATGAAGTTGAATGATTGCAGCTCTTTTACTCATTTTATTATTATTTTAGCCAAAAAAATTTGAAAAGTGTATCTGAAACATTGAAAAGGAGGATTAAGTGGAAAAATGACGTACAGAACTTCTCATAATTCATTGAAGTTTTTGAATTACATTAAATTTAAAAATCGATCGGGAACTTTCTTGACACCCTGTACATGTTAGCTAACAAAAAAAGAAATTGGATTGCATACTCCTGGGGGTACAATGGGAAATTGGATGGCATACCCCTGGGGGTGTAGTTTTTACATGTGTAATTTTGTATTAATATTATAATTTATATTAAATACATTCTAATATATTATATTAAAGATAGGCGTGATAATATATTACAGATAGGCATTATTAAGTTTATTTTGGGGGTGTAGTTTTCACATGTCATTCTGGGGTGTAGTTTTTACATGATCCAAGAAATTGTGATTGTCACATCAAAACTATCAATTACCTTTTATAATTGTTATCCAGGCATTGGTAAAACCTATATACATAGCAATACAAACTTTACTATAAACTAAACTGCATTACAAAAATTATAAAAGAGTTAAAGTAATAAAATATAAATATTACTAATGAAAATTCATGCAAAAAAATTTTGGCGTAGGTAAAGAATACGGACCCCCCTTGTAAAAATAATTTAAAATAACAAAAATAAAATAATTCCGAATGGCACATTTTTTAAAGAACTTTTCATTCAAGTTTAATAAGATTTAATTCATATTACAAAGGATAACCTTCACTAACATGGGTAATAAATAACTCAAAGTTTTCAAAAATATTTTCAGATTTCATGGAAAACCAATGCCGATAGACGCTTTCATCAAGATGTTGCCACTGCATATCTCCTTCTGAACCTTTGACTCGCTTTATTCGTCGCTTGATACATCCCCAATATGCTTCAACATGGTTTGTGCATGCTCCAGTCACAGGATCCACAAAGTTCTGATTATGGTTCACAACTTGATGAATATAACCCAAGTTACCAAGGTTAGCATAGGCCCGCCATCCATCGCTGTGAATGATTGTTCCAGGAAGAATCCACTCTTGAATTATAGGTACTAAGGTTGCTTCATCACGTTGCTGGACGTATTGTAAGTAGCCATTCTTTCTGTCCGTATCATACATTCCGAAAACCCATCGCTGATCAACATGATGACCTACATTATGCTTCTTTTTAAACATGAGACTCTCATCAATCTCTACAACTTTCCCTGGGCCACCAAGTTTATCCTCGATATGCACCAACTTCCACGATGTGATGTCTCTAAAGTAGGTATACCACTGAATAGCTGAAACTTTAGACACCTCTGAAAAAGCTGCTGCCATGGTCACCTCAATGTCACTTAACCAATGTAACATCAATTGCATGATTTTACCAAGAGATAGTTTGCTTTTTTCAAAAAAAATGTTCTTTTGCAACGATATACGAGATTTGCACTTTGTACAGCGAAATATTATACCATCAGGAGAATCTCTGAATTTCTGAATATTCATGGGGTGATCATTGCAGTTAACACAAGCTCTTTGTCTTGGTAAAAGATTCTTGTCCTGTAAATATTCGATCAAATCCATAATTTTATCTTCCTGAAACATACTTATATATCTTCCATATTCTGCCATTTCGGAATTATAAGATTAAAACAAGATAAATATAAAAATAACTTAAATAAAAACTTGAATAAAACAAAAATAAAATAATTTTATTTTTGTTATTTTAAATTATTTTTACAAGGGGGGTCCGTATTCTTTACCTACGCCAAAATTTTTTGTGATATATAAACTTAATTTGCTTGATTTTATTTCAAACAAGCTGGCAGTACATCTAACAATTACATCAGGTCTTTTTGTGGCATTAACTTTATAAAATCCTAGTTTAACTTACACCTGAAGCTGCATCATTTAACTGCTTTAGAAAAACTAATAAGTCACAAATTTAACTAGAAAATCAGATTCTTTAACAAAATCAGAAACTACAAAAAATTATGATCAAATCTGTCCTTTATAAAGCAATACTGTTACTTGCAAAAAGCTAATCAAATTAATCAAAATACAAATGCACATGAGTCAGCTTCAAGCATTTGTATTAAATGATAAATAATGAGCTAGTCAAACATACTTAAGAAACGTTAGTATCTTGTCTTAATTAATCATAACTTTAGTATCTCCATTTCAGCTTAATTTAAGTTTGTTTTTTTGTATCGATACCTCTCAATTTGTGTTTTCCAAGAATAATAAAAGTAGGTTTTGAACAGAGATTATGCTGAGCACATTTGCCATCAATAAAATGCTTTATTTACTCAGTCACATTGCCAACAAACTTTTGGTTTGTAGCAACTACACTGGCACAGAAGAATAGAAAATAACTGAATTTTAATATAAAAAAATAATTTTAACACTGGTATTCCAGTATATACCAGTATAAATAAAAATACTTATTTCAAACTACATCAACAAAAGTTTGGTTTTTGTTGTATTATCAATAATTTTATCAGCAATTGAACTTATAACAAAATACTTTTTTATCAATTAATGTTGTGCGTGTAATAACGCATTTTGTTTAGTTGCTGCCTCCTTATTCACAATTTTTATTCCTATTTGCACTATGAGTAATTTTGAGTTGATTATGAGTAGAAATAAAAATAAATAAATTACGGTAATTGAAGTTAATAATCATTTTTAAAAATTTTTTAAAATAAGTAACAACAAAAAAATAAAAGGTTATAAAAATATCCAGTGGAATATCAAGCAAACACTGCGAAAATTTTTTAACCTTACTTCAGTTTACCAGACCCTAAACTTGAAAATTTCGATCAAAATAACAATTACAAATTTACTAAACCAAAAAAAACACAACTACATATTTATTTAAAAACGATAATTGGCATATCTTTCGAGACAATGCATTTATAACTTTCATAGATCAGCAAATATAGAAGATCCTACATTGAAATAAGAGAACTATCGAATTTTGCCATGTGAAAAACAAAATTGAATGTTAAGTCGTACGTAAATGTTTGCCGCGTTGGTAATTGTCTACGACAGTGGTTCTTAACCTTTGCTAAACTCCCGAACCCCTGGGTCATTCTGCAAACTTTCGTTGAACCCTAAATTTTTTCAGTCACATAAACAATAATCAACCACATTTAATTATAATACATTTCTACGTCAATGCGACTTCTGTTGTTGTTTTTTGGTGACTAAAGGCGCATTTACAGCCGTTTACAGTACTTTTTTCTTTCAGCGCGATCTTGGTTTGTTTTATTGACGCTCAAATCCACTCATTTTTTCATCAAAATCCACTCATTTTTTCATCAAAATATGAGTGGATTTGAGCGTCAATAAAACAAACCAAGATCGCGCTGAAAGAAAAAAATACTGTAAACGGCTGTAAACGCGCCTTAATTGTGAAATTCGGGGCTTTGTCTCAGAAACAGCGATTATCTGTCATTTTCACATGGAAGCCTCACAAAATTAACCGTTTCAACACCAATTTTGAGAACGTTAGCGAGTGATGAAGGCAGCATTTTAGATATAAGTGCGTGATAGTGCAACATGCAATGTATGAATGCAATATGTGGAGCAACAATTTGATCAAGCCTCTTAAACCAGACTTGAACCTTATCATCGCAGGAGCCCCATCAGTTCACACGACAGAAACCATATTTCAAGAAAGACCATTGCCTGTAATGAAGTCATCTAAAATATTTTTCATATCGATGGTCTTTGCAGTTAAGAAAAACTCTTCTTTAATTTCTCGTCCTTTAATGTAACGTACAAATGCGATAAGCTGGTTTAAATTAGCAACTTCTGTGGTTTCATCAAGTTGTATGCTGAACTTTGTTGGGCTAGCCTTCGAATCTGCTACTACCTGATTGAGAATGTCCTCACCGATGTCATTTATTCGGCTTTTAACAACGTCATTTGAGAGTGGTACAAAAGAAAGCTTGTTTTCAACTTCTTTTCCCAGCATAATCTTGACCAACTGCATTGCACCTGGCTTGACGAGTGTCTCACCAATGATTTGCGGTTTTTCCTGTTTTGCAATTAAGTATGCCACTTCATACGACGCTGTGGAATCGGTTTATCCACTGAAACAAAACCACAAGATGTAATGGTAGCATATTTGCAATTAATCTCGCCCTCTTTTGCTTGAATTGAGTCAGTGGGGTGTCCTTATATTTTCCTGTGCCGTGAACTTTTGTAAAATGATCTCGTAATTTAGCTGGTGCTAGGCTGGAATTACTCAACTTAACATTGCAAAGCATGCATTGAGGGTACCGAGTTCCATCACTTTTTGTTGCACAAGTGAAGCCATACTGCGCATAATTCTCTGACCACTTTCTTTTTTTGGCAGGCATGTTAAAGTAAAGTTACATATTGACTTAAAATAATAACAAATGATATTTTTTAGACCTAAAGTAATTATTAATCATGATTCTTAATTCTGAAACTTTTAATAACGTTTTTCATCAAATATTTTTTAGACCTAAAATAATTCTTAAATTGTGATTCTCAATTCTAAACTTTTAATAACATTTTTAGTCCTAAAATAATTCACGGCTTAGTTTCTTCTCGTTTTGAACGATAATGAAAATAGTAACAGTTATTAAGCCGTTTGAATCCACTTACTGACCTAATTCAACTCCAACAACTACAACGCAGCTTATTCTGGAAGGTTATAAGCTTTATAAACCATATGTCAATTATATTTTGCCGGTTGCTGCAGTATAAATTTCACTGCTTTAATTGGCAAAATAACTAAATCTTCTTCAATTTTGCTATCGGCGCTTTTAAACTTAAAGGCACATTTGGATAACTTGCCTATTGTAAAAAACAATGAGAACAATGACCTTTCTGAACGATGATAGACAATCAAGTGTTATACGGCTGCATACCACGGATTCAGTGTCGATATTAAAAGTGTACCAACGGTCAGTGTCAAACTAATCTATTTTCTTTGTTGTTTTTGATAGAAACTAACTTTACGATGGGCAAAATTTTCAAAAAATAATCTTTCACAGGGCGTTCGCGCCGAACCCCTAAAACAGCTTCGTCGAACCCTGGTTAAGAACCACTGGTCTACGAGTTTCGAACCAACGCGTTTTTTGTTCTTGTATGTATGTGTATACGTTTTTTTATTTCTCAGCCGTAACAGCACAAATCAAAGCAAAAAAACACAATAAAAGCTGAAAAAAAGAAAGCAGTAAAAAACGATATACGTTGTAGCATAGGCGTACCATCTCAAAAAATTTTGGGGGGGCAATGAAGTTTTGCCCAAATAATAATAATAATAATATTTATTTGCCAAACGCACAAACATAAATTTTATAAAACACACACACGGTAATGTAAAAGAAAATCGAAATATGTGTGAAGGCAGGGGGCACCAAAGAAGAACAAATCTTGTGACGTTTGCCCAAATCATGATTTTCTAGTACTTTATGGATAGGACGAAAATTGTCTGAGATTCTTGGACGGAGAAAAAATTTTTTCCTGAAATCATGGTGATCTCTAAAAAAAAAAAAGATCTTCACTTGGATTCAGTCACATATTTTTCAATTTTCGTCCCAAAATCAAGGTGTTCTCTAAAAAAAAAAGGTCTTCACCTAAATTTGGTAACCAATTTTTGTAGTTGATCAATGTCAATGCCCTGAAACTCCTGACTTTGCACAAATTTTTCATATCACTGCCCGAAAAATTTGAATTTTTCCAAATCTTGGAAACTTGGGGGGCAATTGCCCCCCCTGCAGGTACGGCTATGCGTTGTAGGACATGCAAACAATACATTGTATAGATACAACAAAGTTATTATAATTAGCATGCTCACTGCTCCTTAAATTGCGTTCAATCATCAGCGCTGCCTTTTTGTGCGTTCTCGCGCGGCTGTTTGGCATCGAGTGATGCCACGTTAAATGGGGCAAGGGTTGCTTGCGACTTTGTATTTTTAACACAGCTCTTTCTTTTGGAACTGGTCAGATAAGCTTTGTGATCGATAAGAAATTCGATTTCAATTGCAGACTTTCCATTTGATTTTGATTTTTTAAAATTATTAGTCCCCTCGGACATTGGTTACATTTGGTAGCAGTTTGGTAATCGCATTGTTGATTGATTTTCTTTGCTCGTCCGCCCAACATCGTTGGTAAATGTGTGGACAATTTGTCTACGTGTTGAAGCTAATTTGTGCAATATTGTTAAGAAAATAGTTTCCGACTAGCGTCGCAACTATTGTTTTGTTTTATTAAAATAAAACCGTAAAGTTTGGTGCTGGTCGTAAAGCGCGTTTGTGAGGAGCTGGAAGGACGAGGCAATTTTGCGACTCCGTCACACTGAAAACTAATTGTTGAATCATAAGGACCCATTTCCACTACGAGCGTTGTCTGGAGTATTCTTTCTTTGTTTATTGATTTTTACTTCTCTTAGTGCTTAATTCTAAAACTTAAGGCGCGTTTACAGCCGTTTGCAGTACTTTTTTCTTTCAGCGTGATCTTTGTTTGTTTTATTGACGCTCAAATCCACTCATTTTTTCTCGAAAAAATGAGTGGATTTGAGCGTCAATAAAACAAACAAAGATCACGCTGAAAGAAAAAAGTACTGTAAACGGCTGTAAACTCGCCTTTACACATTTCATTTCAGTGAACTACAAATCAGCTACTGTCACCTTGTATTGAAATTCAAAAACGGGGTGTTCATATTTTACTAGAGGTGATTGAAAAATTAGTGACCCAAAACGCAAAAAAATTCCCATGTGAAATTGATATACTTATTTTTCAACATAGCCCCCTCGCAAGTTAACACACTTATTGCAATGGTCATGGAGTTTACGGATCCTCTCTTCATAGAAGCTGGTCTTCATAGGAGTCTTGATCCTCCAAATACACCTCTACAACATCAATGACGTCATTATCCTTATCAAAATGTTGAGCGCTGAGCTCTTTTTTCATCTTGGGGAATAGATAGTAATTTAAAGAAGCCAAATCATGTGAATATAGGGCGGATGTTCAATGAGCTGGAAGCCGCAATCATGAATGGTAGCGAGAGCCACGGCGGATTTGTGTGCTGGAGCATTGTCCTGATGGAAAAGCACCTTTAATGAAAGCTTCCCACGCCGATTTTTCTTACTTTTCTCTCGGAGCTGCCTTAAAAGATTGGCATAGTATTGTCCAGTAATGGATTTGCCTTTTGTCAGATAATCCACCAGTATCATCCCTTGAGAATCCCAAAAAATGGAAGTTATCATCTTCCCTGCAGAGATCACTAACTTGGCCTTCTTTGGAGCTGACAATTCATAATGCTTCCATTGTTTTGATTGTTTTTTTGACTCAGGCTGGAAGTGGTGAATTCAAGTTTCATCCATGGTCACGAATCGCCGGATAAATCTTTCTGGATTAGCATCAAAAATAACAAGGTTGTTCTTTGACATTGTACCGCACCGCTTCTGCTCAGCTCCAAGAAGTTTTGGAATCCATCGAGCTGAGGCTTTTGTCATTTCAAGATGGTTGTGAATAATTGCATGAACACGTTCCTGGGAGATGACAAACTCTGTCGCAATGTACTGCTCGGTCAAACGCCGATCTGTGAGCAACATGTCATGGATTTTGTCAATGATTTCTTGAGTGGTGACAATGGCAGGTCTTCCGTGACGAGGGCCATCTTCCAGGCTGTCCCTACCCCGTTTGAAATCAGCTGCCCGTTTTTTAACCGTATGAAGGAGCATTATCTTTTAGCCACTATGTCCTCGTGAATTTGCTTTGAAGTTAAGCTCTTGATGTGGCGGTAGGGGTGAGCCTCCAACAGTGCGCCACTCCTCGGATTTTTCAAAATTTAGGAAACTGAAAAGCTATAAATGAAAAAATTTTGCGACATTTTAATCTCATTTAATTGGTATTTAAAGTGCATAATTAGGTTTTTTGTTGAGAGTCTTTATTTCCCAAAAAAATTGATTTTAAAATGAAGTAAAAAAATGGTGCACTTTTTAAGCACAGATCCAACAGTGCGCCATTATGGTTCCAACATTGAGCCATTTAGTTTTTTTTAAGCAATATAGCTTTATATCACCTGATTAATTAAATTTTTAAGTTTTTTTTTGCTCATGCGTTTTTCTCTGTTTTGACAGCAAAATACGTGGAACTCTTACGTCAAAAAAGATTTTTTTATTCTTATATAAAACGACAGTAGTGTAAAATGATCCATTTGTTGGACAATAGTATAAAACAATTTCTTAAACAAAAGCTAAAACAGACATGTAAATGTCAACAAAAATAAGCAAAATACTTGTAAAATTAATTAGATTGTGTGGGTTGGTGATGATGACATTAAGCAAAAAACACAAGAAAATAAATTGTTATCATCTAAAAAATGACAAAGATAGTGTTGAAAACGAAAATAACAGAAAGAAGAACTGTGATTATGACGCAAAGTTCAACAGTTGACTTGAGAAATAGATTTATTGCTGTTATGACACAAAAAACTTGGTAAAATAGACAACACTGTGTTTTAAATAAAACTTTTTTGATTTGTGTAATTTTCAAGATTTGTGCATGAACTTTTGCATTGAAAAGCAATAAAAACGCTATTCTTTTATAAAAATATTTCAAATTATAACTTTTATCTAACATTTTACCATCAAACAAATTTGTAAATCATGATAAAAGAAAATTTTTAACAAATTGTGATAATTTTTTATAACTAACGACAACAATACTTAAACAATTTTTTAAAATAGAAATGTTAAAGACCAGTTGAAGACATAGAAATTGATATGCTCTACAAGTTACGTGCATAATAGTTTAAAAAGAGTAGGTTTATAAAACAAAATACACAAGTTGTGATTTCAAATTCAAAAATAAAAAAAATTGTTGGTCTAACCTTTGAAACAACAAACTTAGCTATTGAAACGTGAACAAAGTAAAATGTAGGTTTGTTTCGAAAAGTTTGCTTGTAAAAATGCAAAATTAAATCATGCTGAAACGTATGTTTCTGATTTTTTGAGGCACAAACGGTTTCAACTAGTTAAAATTTGTAAGGTTGACTGATTTTTATCATAAAATTAATTTAAAACATCGCATTTAGGTCACATGATGAATAAAAAGTTGCTAAAAACAGATATTGATTTGCAAAACCGAACAATTTTTAACACGAAATTTGCTATTTTTCAATCGGGACGGTTTCAACTTGAGCGAATCTTGAGAAATTTTGTGATGCTAAACACCTTTTTAACGCAAAGCAGATTGAAAACATTAAAGTTACAAGGTGAAAAAACTCTTTAAGTCCAAAATCGATATCTTTTAATGAAGAGATGAGTCTAATAAACTTGACTAGTCAACTTTTTGTTAGTTAACTTTGAAATGTTTGTGTTGTTACTTTGTATTTAAAACAAACGAATCGATATTTAGTTAAACTAAAGTCTTTCATCCGACTCTTTTTACTTTGAGAAAGAAAAAACAAAATAAAATAAGAACCGTGCAAAAGACGAATATTTGTCTCTGTGTAACAATTATACAAAGAGTTTGACAAAATTACAACATTTGCGCAATTAAGAAAGCAATTGTGACAAAAAATTTGAGATTGAATTGTTGCTATGCATTGAAAAAATAGCAAAAACCTAAAATAAAGTAGAGTTTTTTTATGATTTGGTTCCAAAAACTAACAAACTTCTGTGACACTTGGAAAAAACGTACACTTTTTAGGAGAAATTTTTTAGATTTTTTAAGCAAGCTAGTGTTTTTGTAACTTTAAAATGTAAGACACTTGGAAGAACGGTCGGTCTTTCAAAAAGATAAAAATTTTTTACGTAGAAGGAATCTACTGCTTCCACACTAAAACCTTTACAATGTGAGGCACTTGAGGAAATTTTTAAATAGTGATAATTTTAGAACCTGACCACAAAACCTCCGTGTGAAAACTGTATAAAATTATATTCGTGGATCAATTTTAATATCAATTGATGAAACTTTTGGTTGAAACGTTTATTTAGAGAAAGAAAAAACTGAAGTATTTTGGTTTTTTTCTAAAAATTGATGTTTTTTTCTAAAAATTGATGTTTCAAAGATTTATTAAGCTAGTAAAAATAAAAAAATTTAGTTTAACTTGAATCGTTTTTACTCGGTTTGTTATCGTTAAGTTTGGGATATGATGACTGATCGCAATTGGTTGTTAATCAACGCCCCGTGTCTAATTCAACGATTTCAAAATTTTTTTTAGGATTCACCAATAAGTTTCTTCATAGAATTTCTTTTTTTAACATCTCAAGCAATGTTACGTTGGAATAAATTAAATAAAAAGTTAGAAGAATGAATTAAAAATATTAAAAGCGAGTTGAATTTTGTTTCAAAATGTACATTGCTGTTACACCTGACTGAAATCGAGTTAAAATTAAGCCTGAAAGAAGTCTTACGCTTTATTGGATATTTTACATTTTCGACTTTTAGGGGAATTGTTAAAAAATTTTCTACAATACTTTAAAACGTTGGTGTAGAAAACGGAAAATGAATTAAAAAGTCTAATTTTAATACCTGTAGACGGTTTCTTTTACAAGATCACTGTCCAAACCTTTTTCTCAGAGGTTAGCAACGTTCAAGATAAAAGACTGAATTTATAGCTTTTTTACTTTATTTGTGTTTGCTACCCCAAACAAAACCGTATCCTGAAAGCGAAAGTTTTAGCTATTTTTTAAAAATCCTGCTTTTTCAAAAGTTTATTTTTAGATTTCGAACTAGACACAAAGTTAGAAAGAGAATTATTTTAAAGATTTCAGCTTGGTTTGTTTTCATTTGGATATGACAACTATCTGCTATAGGACTTGATAGAATAAATCTTATTATATTTTCAAAAAACAACCGACTTTTCTTGAAATTGATCTTCCTTACGTTGGCCTTCTTTGACTTTAAATTTCATATTAATTTTAAAAAATTTAGCTGGTAAAATGCATAAAATAATCAACTTTACCACGAATTTTGTTAGTAACTGTTATGAGTTCCACTAGTATCTGCAGTTAGCTCTTTTATTTATACGGAGTTACACGATAGTTATACGACTGAATCTGTAAGTTATACTAATAGTTTATCACGCGGTTAACCACACTTAACAAACCAGAGAGAAGAAGGCAGTAGAGCCGTGCGCTATGACGTCACATACTATAACAACCCCCTTTTAAGAAGCTTTTTAGCGAAAAGGTTGTCTAAGAAAAATATAGTACATTGTACGAGCCCGATTAATAAACATGCACAAACTATATACAATACGGCACAAGCGTTATGAGTTTTACGCTACTTCATACAAAATCTCTTAAATGATTAGGAAAGCGTTTTTGTCTCACGCTTCGCCGCGAGGTTGGAGATGATGGAAAGACTTCATCTTCAAAATGGACGTGACGTTCGTCTGATGTCATCATTTCCTCTTTGGGGTCTCCCCCTTCGGTGGGGAGAGGGCGAATAAAACGTCTATTGCGCCAACAGACTCGACCGCTCGGTAGTTTTATGTGGTAGTCGCGGTTTCTCCCGACGCCGATGATGAGTCCTGATCGCAACCATTTTTTTGTAATATGGTCTTGAATTCGAACATGTTGTCCGATTTTTAGTGGATTGAGGTGTTTTGCGCGTTTATTGTATTCGGTTTCTGCAGCCACTTGTAGATTTGATAAAGCTGCGTCCCACTTGTCGAATTTGTTTTGCCAATCTTCCTTGAAATATTTCAGTTTAGCTGGGACGATTGAACGTAGCGGGGCGCCGTATAAAATTTCGGCTGGTGATAGCCCATGGGTTTTGGGTGTGTTAACCCATTCGATTAGGCCGCTGCTAAATTCATCGCAGTCGAGACTACCATGCTCAGCAGTTTTGGCAACAAGGTGCTTCATGGCTTTCACTGCTGCTTCTGCGTGTCCGTTTGACTGTGGGTAATGTGGAGTACTTATGGTGGAAGTTACTCCCCATTTCTTGAGAAACTGTTGAAACTTGCTTGATGTGAATTGCGGTCCTCCGTCAGTTCTGATTCGTACTGGTACCCCTGTGTCCACGAAAAATTTTCTTATAGTGCTGATTATCTGATGTGCACTAGGGTCATGAGAGAACTCGCTGAGCTTAATCCATCCCGACAGACGGTCTACATAAACCAGGTAAGTCTTACCGGCATAATAAAATAAATCTGCAGATACGTCTTCAAAGGGTCTTGATGGGAGGGGATCGCGTTGTAATGGTTCCTGTTGCAAGCTTGGTTGGTGCTCTTGGCATTTCGTGCAGGCTTCAACGGTATTTTTGATGTCGCTATTGATTCCTGGCCAGTACACTATTTGACGCGCTTTTTGTTTTGTTCTTTCGATGCCTTGATGTGAGGCATGTAGCTTTGTCAGTATTTCTTTTCGTTTCTGTACCGGCACCACAATGCGATGGCTGTTCAGGAGAATTAATCCATCTTCGAAAGTAAGCTGATCTTTCAGCTTTTTGAAAGGTTGAGCTAATGGATATTCGTTTCCTTTTGAAAAGTTGCTTTTAATAGCAGTGATTAATTGTTGTGCTGCTTCGTCCTGCTGAGTACTTTCTTTTAAGTCTTCCAGCATTGGATCGATAAATGTTTCTTTTGTGACTTCTGGGTCTTTTCCTCTCAGAATTGTAGAAACGTTTTTGCAGATCATTCTGGTTGTGTCTACGTTTATGATATCTTCTGGTTCTGGGTCGCGGCACGGTGCTCGTGACAACGCGTCGGGGATCACATGGTCTTTGCCTTTTCTCCAGGTGGTGTGGAATATAAAGGCGCTGAGTTTTTCTTTAAGTCTCTGAATCCTGGGATTATCCACCATATCGAGTGTCTGGGTATTCAGGATTGACTCTAATGGCTTGTGATCTACTATCAGCTCGAAATTGGGTAAACCTTGCAGATATATGCGGCATTTACGCATAGCCCAAACAACAGCGAGCAATTCCAGTTCAACCATAGCGTAGTTGGCCTCAGTCTCAGTTATAAAACGTGATCCTGCTTGAACCAATTTCCACGTTTCTTGATGTTTTTGCAAAAGTGCAAAACCTAGACCTTTCAACCGAGATGCATCTGTTTGCAGCATCGTTTCCAGATTGGGGTCGAATGCAACCAAAATATGGGGGCTACAAAGAATTTCTTTTGTCTTTGTAAATGCTTCTTCATGCTGGGGTGACCAGAGAAAAGCATTTTTTGGTTTGAGCAAGTCCCGAAGTGGGCCTGCTGCTTCACTGAGTAGGTGAGTAAATCCGCCCAGCTGGTTTGCCATACCCATAAAAGATCGTAATTCAGTTATGTTTGTTGGAGCAGGGAATTCAGAGATTGCTTCAATTTTTGTGGGGTCTGCTTTAATACCGTCGCTGCTCACTATATATCCGACATATCTCACAGCACTTTGTAGTAACTGCACTTTCTTCGGATTAAGAGTAATACCGTGTTCTCGACATCTGTTTAGTACAGCCACTACGGTATTCAAGTGCTCCTGTGCGGTTTCGCCTTGAATAAGAATGTCATCTACCACTTTTTCGACTTTTTCAATGCCTTGCAGAGCTTCATCGCCTCTTGCGCAATATTCGTCTTGAGAAGAAGCTAGTCCCATCGGAGCTCGAAGGAATTTAAATCTTCCGAACGGCGTAATAAATGTGGTAAAGTCTTGACTTTCTTTTTCTAAAGGTACTTGCCAGTATCCTTTAGTGGCGTCTAATGTTGAGAAAAATTTAGACGAAGAAGAAATATTCGTAATAGCTTCAGCAGGTGATTTAGATGGATGATATGGACGGCGTACGTATTTGTTCAATTTCTGCAAATCAATACAGAGACGAATTCCACCATTGGGTTTTTGTACAACGACCATAGGGTGCACCCAATCAGTTGCTTCTGTTACTGGTGCAATGACTCCGGCTTGTACGAGTTGGTCAAGCTCTGTCTTCACCATCCTTCTGAAAGCTAAAGGTATTTGGCGTGGAACAGGTAAAGCAAATGGAACAGCATCATCTTTCAAGGAAATTTTCATGGGTTTACTGTTCATTTCCCGTAATGTTGTGTCTTCAGAAAACACATCGCTGTACGATTTTATCAACTTGTTCTCAATTTTATTAATTTCTGCTTCAGTTGGGTTCTCTGATATAATGAATCTTGTGTTCTCTGCTTTTAATATGCTTGCTAATTTTCGAGGTGTTTTTGATGAATTTATCGGTTGAGGATACGTGTCAGGTAGAATGTTAACCTGTTGACATACGTACCAAGCAAGCAAAAAATCTTCTACCTCAGGACAGACGTAAATGGTTTCTTCCACGAATCGACCGCAGTATTCGATGATGCATGGGAAAGTCCCTACGCATGTTACGGTCTGCCGGTTTACTGCACTAAGAGTGTCTTGATTTGGCGGCATTAGATTAGCAAGATCTATTCCGAGCCGTTGAATGATGTTTACCCCAACAAGACTTGCTTCAGCACCTGTGTCTGGTGTAGCTTCTGTGGAACCTAACGGGTTACGATGTTTAAGAGAAAAAAGATTAACAGTTATTTTGGGCGCCGCGGAGTTAGCGAAATTTGCGTTAGCATTGCATCTACGCTTGATTTGTCCGGTTAACTTTTTCTTCGTTTCTTCGCGTCTGTTGAACCCGGGTTTGTTGTGAAAGCACACTGATGTAAAGTGACCTTTTTTGCGACATATTAAGCACTCTGTATCCTTTGCGGGACAGTGGGTTTGACCTTTTGGTGGGCAGGTCTTTTTACCGCATTTTGTACAGGGCGTTTTAGTGCGCTCTTTAGATTTAGAGAAATTTCGGCGAAATTTGCTTTGGTACGCTCTTCTCTCGTTCAGCTGTCGGCTTATTCGCGCGTCGTCTAGTTTTGCTGACTCTTCCGATCTGCATAAATCAGTGACGGTCTGAAGATCAGGTAATGGGGACATGGCTAGGAGCTTTGTTCGAGTCTCTTTGTCATATATTCCCGACATGATTTTTGTGACTAAACGACGATTTAAACATTCATTGCACAAGTCTGCGTCTCTCGCCAAAGTTTTAATCGCGATTAAAAACGAATCGAAGTTTTCGCCAGCCGCTTGCTTTCTCTCTTCAAATGCGACGCAATCTAACGCTATATTTCTTTGACTCCGGATGTAATTTTTAATTTTGTCTAACACTTCGTCTGGTTTAAGTGTCGTATCATCCGGGATAAGAAGTACGTGTTCTACGGCTTCTCGCATGTCCATCGAAAAAAAACCGCGAAGCAATGCCAACTGACTGCTCAATGGCAGCTCTGTTGCAAGCGAGACCGTAGCATAATCGTTGTACGATTTACGCCATTTCGCAAATTCAGCTAACGAAATTCCCACCTGCAGTGTCGAAGGCTTTTGTGCGTCCGCTTTGGTTCGCCTTGCTTCGTTGTTAGAATTGTTGACGTCAATGGTTTGCTCACGTGATTCGCTTCTCTCGCTGTTCGCGCATTGGGCCAGCTGCTGTGGCGAAAATTTTTCGATTATTTGTTGCAATTGTCGCTGACTTTCGAGCTGCATTTGTCTCTGATTTTCGACATTCTGTTCTTGTGTTTGTCTTTGCATTGACAACTGTGCTTCTAAAAAAGTTTTTAACCAAGAAGGAGGTTCATCATTATTAATATTACTATTCGCGTTTTGATTAGATTGAGATAATTCGGCTATACGTTTGTTTGCTGCTTCTAATTCTGCTTGCAGCTCTCGATTATTTTTTGCCATTTTGCTTTTATCTTCAATCTTTTACAAATCTCCGATCACGAACTTGCAGTATACTTTTATAATGGTTCGTAAGCTTATTTTATTCAAACAAATTTATAAGCTGACTGTCGACGACGCCATGTTATGAGTTCCACTAGTATCTGCAGTTAGCTCTTTTATTTATACGGAGTTACACGATAGTTATACGACTGAATCTGTAAGTTATACTAATAGTTTATCACGCGGTTAACCACACTTAACAAACCAGAGAGAAGAAGGCAGTAGAGCCGTGCGCTATGACGTCACATACTATAACAGTAACCGTGAAAAAATATAAAATTTTTAGTACAAAAGGTTGTTGTACTTGACTGGGGATCAAACTAAGCTTAAGTGGGTGTTTTAAAATCAAATTTTTTTAGGTCAAGCTTGTAATGAAATTTCTTTTTACAGACGGTTGTTAAAAAATATAAAAATCAAGGTGTATTATAAAAAATTCTTCGCTTAGTCTATTTTTACACTGGAAATTAAGGTTACCAGATTTTCAAACTCCAATCATGAATACGTCATAGTTTTAACAGGAAACGTGATACGATATGAACAGCAAGCTTCTGTATAAGAGGAGACCTTGATACACGTTGTCAAGGTTACAGTAGTTTTCTTGTTATTAAAAGTTTATAAAAAGGACCAAAAGATAAAACATAGTTAAAACTGAATTCTTTTTTGAAACAATTAAAATGTTAATACTAGAAATTAAATTCATACAACATAAAAATAATAACTGTGTTTGAATTTGATTTACTAAATAATAAAAGTGGGAAAAAGACGACTTTTTTATTATGAAACATCTGTTTATTGAACACGAATAACCTATCAATAGAAATTTTGTTGAAAACTTTTAGCAATTACTTTAAAATTGACTATGAATAAAAACCAAGAAATTTTTTAAAAATTTAACAAGGTTGTAACAAAAAAATCAAGCTTGTCTAGAAAAAAGGTAAACATAGGTATAACAAAAATCAAGGTTGCTTAGAAATTTATTTTAAATTGAACAAAACTTATAACAAAAATCAAGGTTGTTAGAGAAAAAATTGAAATTAGGTAGAACGAAAATCAAGGTTGATTAGAAATTTTTTTTAAATTGAACAAAACTTATAACAAAAATCAGGGTTGTTAGAGAAAAAATTGAGGTTAGGTAGAACAAAAATTAAACTGGCAAGAGAAAAAGTTTTAAAATCGGATAAAGCTGCCTAAAAGTCAAGCTTTCTTAGGGAAAAATCGAATGCAGGTTTTTAAAATGAAGGTTGATTAAGAAAAAGTTTTGAAAAATTGAACATAAGTACAACAAAAATCAAGGTTGCCAAGAAAAAAAACTTTAACAAAGGTATGACAAAAACCAAGGTTACCAAGAAAAACTATTAAAATTGAATAAAGGTATAACAAAAATCAAAGTTGACTAAAAAAAATTTTTGAAAAATTGAGCATAAGTATACAAAAACAAGGTTGCTTAGAAAAATTGAACATAAGTACAACAAAAATCAAGGTTAAAACGAAAAAAACTTAAACAAAGGTATGACAAAAATTAAGGTTGTTAAGAAAAAAATTAAAATGATAGATATCTAAAATCAAAGTTACCAAGAGAAACTATTAAAATTGAACAAAGGTGTAATAAAAAACAAGGTTGCTCAGAGAAAATGTTTAAAGTTGACAAAGGTATAACAAAAATCAAGGTTGACTAAGAAAAATTTTTGAAAAATTGAGCATAAGTATACAAAAAACAAGGTTGCTTAGAAAAATTGAACAAAAGTACAACAAAAATCAAGATTGTTAAGAAAAATTAAACGTAGGTGTAACAAAAACCAAGGTTGACTAAGAAAAATTTTTGAAAAATTAAACATAAGTATAGCAAAAATCAAGCTTGCTTAGAAAAAATTGAAGATAGATATTTAAAACCCAAGATTGTCTAAAGATAAACTTTTAAAATTCAAAAAGGTATAATAAAATCATGGTTGACAAAGAAAAAATTTGAAAAATTCAACAAGGACGTAACAAAAATCAAACTTGTTTAGAAAAATTAAACATAGGTGTAACAGAAACCAAGGTTGCTTAGAAAAATTTTTGAAAAATTGAACATACGTACGTATAACAAAATCCAAGCTTGCCTAGAGAAAATTAAAAATAGTTATAAAAAATCAAGATTGATTAAAAAAAATTTAACAAAGTTATAATAAAAATCACGGTTTTTTTAGAGAAAAATGTTTTAAAATTGAATAAAAGTATCTGAAAACCAAACTTTTTTAGGGAAAAAATTGAGAAATTGAACATAAATATAACAAAAAACAAGACGAAGTTTCGCAATGCACCCACAAAGAAACCTATACAAACAATCCCGGTAAAAACCTAGGAAATTCCCATGAGAAAACTGAGTATTGCGCAACAAACCTGACGTGTCCAAACTTGCCCGGTTGGGGAACAAACTCAGGACTACTAATTTTCTTAGGATTTAGATTTATGTTATCTTGGGTAGGAATCAAACTCAGGATTACTAATTTTCTTAGGATTTAAATTTATATTATCTTGGGTAGGAATCAAACTCAGGACTACTACCTTTCTTAAGTTTAGGTTTGAAATTGCACATCAATCTGTCTTGGTCAAGAATCAAACTCGAGACCACTGACTTTCTTAAGCTTAGAGATTATACTGTCTTCAGTGGGAATCAAACTACATACCACTGACTTTCTTAGGATTTACATTTATAATATCTTGGTTGGGGATCAAACTCAGGACCACTGTTTTTCTTAGGATTTAAATTTATATTATCTTGGTTGGGGATCAAACTCAGGACTTCTGTTTTTCTTAGCATTAAGATTTATATTATCTTGGTTCGTCGTCGTCGTCGTCGTCGTCGTTTGAAGGGTATCCACTCCAGGTCAGACACAAACAGGACTGGGGCCGAGGGTTTATCCTTTTACTACCCCAGGCTGCTGCACTGCCTGGATCAGATGCTGGCAGTGATGTCATTAAGCCAGCATCGAGTTTCGTCATCCAAAACCGTCAGACCTCGTGCTCCATGTGGTGCCCGATGTATAGGGCACGCTGTTAGTACATGGTCTGCGGTTTGCTCAGAGGCGCCGCACTCGCAATTCGGTGAAGGAGCAAGACCCCATTTGTGCATGGACGAATGGAATCGCCCAACACCAGTCCACAGGCGGTTGAGCTTAACCCAAGCTGTTCGGGGTAAGCCCATCCCAACAGGCCTGGCACCGGTCTCGGGCACAAAAGCACGGAGCCTGGAAGCATTTTCACAGTACTCCGCGTTCCATTTGTGATTTGTCCATTCAGAGGCGCGGATGCCAAGTTTGGCAAGATTGTCCAAGAGATTCCGCGCACCTGGCACAAACGGGCGTCTGGATCTTAGTCTCACTTGGCCAGTATCTGAGGACCCACTTAAAAGACCATGCAAGATATGATCGGGGTCCAGAGATCCACGGTAAGCCAAGGAGAGTGTCGCTTTCATTCGGCGAAGCTCAGCTGGCTGGATGCCTGAGAGTACAGGTAGGTGGTCCGTTGGAGTGGGACGCAGGCATTCAGTGACTATGCGCAAGGCGTCATTCAAGACACTGTCAATGAGGCGAGTGTGAGCACTGCGACACCAGACTGGCGTACAGTACTCAGCTGTTGAGTAGACTAGAGACAAGGTGGCTATGCGTAGTGTTTTAGCACCAGCACCCCATCCCGAGCTTACGAGTCGCCTCAGCAGTGTGACGCGCGATGATAGTTTTTTGCGCAATGCCACTAAATGGTGACGAAACGTGAGCGATCTGTCCAGTTTTACCCCAAGGTATGTAGGGGTTGGACAGAACGCTAAAAGTCTACTGTTGTTGTAGACCTTTAGCTCACGTTTGGCCTCTCGGTTATTTAAATGAAAGGCTGTCGTCACCGTCTTAGTGTGACTGAGCTTCAACCTCCAAGTCTGGAGATACGCTGAAAGTGTGGACATGTCTTGGCTTAATGATGTCCCCTCCAAGTCCTTCCAGTTTCCAGAAGAATGCAACAATGCTAGATCATCAGCATAAGCAAACTTTCTGGAAATTGTGGAAGGAAGATCGTACGTATAGATGTTAAATAGGAGGGGAGCCAAGATCAATCCCTGAGGAACGCCGTTTTTAAGACGGCGTAGCCTGCTTTGCTTGCCGTCACCGGTGGTAAGGGTGAAACTTCGATTTCGGACAAGCTCCATAATCATTTTGACCATGTGCTTATCCGAAAGTAGTCTCAGCAGCTTGCAGGTAAGGCCACGGTTCCAGACAGTGTCATAAGCAGCTGTCAGATCGATAAATACGGCACCGGCCTTCTTTTTAGCCTCAAAAGAATCCTTGATGTTCTGGGTTAGCAGAACAACTTGATCTACGGTTGACTTTCCGCGTCGGAACCCAGCCTGCTCTTTAGGGAGCGGTGGATCGATTAATGGTTCAACGCGGGCGTAGATAAGCCTCTCGAGGATCTTGTAGGGGACACAGAGCAGAGATATCGGTCGATAACTCTTTGGATCCCCCACGGGCTTTCCTGGTTTTGGGATCGCGACCACAAGCGCTCTTCTCCAGATCTTGGGAATTTTGAGTTGGCGCAAACAGGAAGAAAGGAAGTCACGTAACCAGGACTTCAAAACAACTCCAGCATGGAGTATAAGCTCTGGGCAGATGGAATCAGGTCCCGGAGCTTTACCTGGTTTTAAGTGCTGAAGGGCAGCAGCAAATTCTCTCTGTAAAAAACTGTCAGAGATATTTACTGCGTCTGGTGTTGTGGCCCTCCAAAGGTCAGACACTTCTTGAAAGACAAGTCGAGATGACTTGCAGTCAACAGCCTCGTATTTCCCATTTTTAACCAGCTGAGATGCAATAGCATCGGCTGAAACGGGACAGTGACAAGGAGAGTGTCGTGACCTACCAGTAAGGTTGTTCAAAATACTCCACGCTTTTCGACTAGAGTGTGAGAAGTCAATGTTCCGAACTGCCTCGGACCATCGATCCCTTCGCTTTCTGTCAAGCTTGGCAAGCAGAGCTGTAGCAGCCAAACTTGAGTCGTCTCCCTGAGGAGACTGCAGAAAGGTTTTATAGAGGGATTCACACTCTGCATCCCAACACAGAATATAGTTATTTCGATACCCGCGTGGGATAGTCTTTTTGGCTGCTTTCTTAATGGTGTTACAGAAGTCCTGGTAAGCCGCATCCACATCAAGTGAATCAGGCGGCAACAAAGTCTTTGTGAATTTATTCGTCAAAGCAATGTAGTGACTCCATTTGGCCTTGCGGAAGTTCCATCGCTTAACAGGCATGCTTGCAGGCACTGCCATAACAAACCTTGGTGGTGTAATAAGCGAAGGTCGATGTTGTGACATGGGGAACTTTTCAAAGACACGTCTATCCGGTAAGCGACTGTTTGGACCTACGCTAGTGAAAGCTAGATCTGGATTGGTGCCAGTGTTCCAGCGGCCGGAATAAAAACTGGCAGCGTCCTTGGCATTATATAGCAGGGCAAGACAATTAATACTTGCCCAGCCAGCCAAGCACTCACCGTCCGGACTGTTGTCGTCATAACCCCAGTCAGCATGACGACAGTTAAAATCGCCAGCGTAAAGACAGGGGTGAGGAAACACTGGAAGATCCAGGGTTCGCAATCACGTTGGCGGTGGCTTGTAGACGTTGACTATTTTATAGCCATCAACGTCCACACACAACCACTCGATCTCCGATGTCGGTGGAGATTGGTCCAAAAGCGTGTATCTCAGTCGCTCGTGGACAAACATGGTAAGGCCATGCTTCCTGCTTAAAGAAGACCCAGCTAGTTGGTAGTTTGGTAGTACCAACTTCTCTGCATCAGTGCAGTGGGTCTCCTGCAGTAGCATGACGAGTGCCTCAGACTGCATAGTGAGGTGATGAAGAACGTTCATCTTGCTTGCAGTGAGGCCTTCGATGTTCAGCTGAAGAATAGTGGGTCTTCGGAACTTGTTGGCAATGTGCCCTAAAAAGGGCAGTTTTATCCTAGCATTTCCCCGTCCTGAAAAGGACGTTTAATTTGCCGATTAGCAGACCCACACTGAACATCGGAATGGGTAGATACCCTTCCGTTTTGGTAGGTTCGGTTTCGGTCTGTCATTTTAAATTAATGAACAGACTTACTCACGGCCCAGGCTGCGTGAAAGCACCTACCATCAGCACCTACCATATCTTGGTTGAGAATCCAACTCAAGACTACGAATACTGTCTTTCTTAAGCTTAGAGATTATACTATCTTGGGTAGGAATCCAACTTAGGATTACTAATTTTCTTAGGATTTAGATTTTTATTATCTTGTGTAGGAATCCAACTCAGGATTACTAATTTTCTTAGGATTTAGATTTATATTATTTTGGTTGTGGATCAAACTCAGGACCACTAACTTTCTTAAGATTTAAATTTATATTATCTTGGTTGGGAATCCAACTCAGGACCACTATTTTTCTTAGGATTTAGATTTATGTTATCTTGGTTGAGAATCCAACTCAGGACCACTGTTTCTCTTAAGATTTAAATTTATATTATCTTGGTTGGGGATCAAACCCAGGACTACTGACTTTCTTAAGTTTAAGATCATACTGTCTTGGGTAAAAATTTAACTCAGGACCACTGTTTTTCTTAAGATTTAAATTGATATTATTTTGGTTAGGAATTAAACTCATGACTACTACCTTTCTCAGCCCACCTCCTCACCTCCTCCCCTCCTCAACTCCTCACCTCCTCAACTCCGCCGCTCTCTGGCACCCCAGTGGACAAAATATCTTCTCAACTCCAACGCTCTCTGGTACCCCCAGTGGACAAAATACCTTCTCACCTCCTCTCCTCCTCAACTCCGCCGCTCTCTGGTATCTCTGGCGCCTCTCGTGGCAACCTCCTCTGCTCTCTAGCGCCACTAGCGGAAACACTAACCAAATGAATCATTTTATACTACTAACGACAAAACAACTTTTAAGCCAATTTAAACAAACAACTACAAAGTTTACCATTAACAAGTCAACGCATGACATATAGCTAATGAATAAAACAGAAAAACATAAAAAAAAACTATTTTAATTAGCAAATAATAAAAAAAATTGAATGAGGCTTTTTTATTCTGAATTTGACTAGCACAAAATCACTAATATTCGGCAACTGTTTTTCGTTTAGATCAGGGGTGCCCAACCTTTTACTCGTCGCGGGCCAAATATTCGTCTGCAAGTTTGCCGCGGGCCGCAATCGGTGCAATAATTAAAATAATGTCGAATTTAAGTTTTCTTGGAAGTTAATTTGAAAATTTTATGTTCGAGTCAAAGTGGTGAATTTTTTCTTTTTGGTTACATTGATTTTAACGATTATTTGGAATTAACTTACGTGATAAATACAATTTTATTTACAAATTTAGTTTAAGACAAAAAAAGTCATCACTTTGACTCTACGTATTGTTTTTCAAAACAAAACAAAGAACCTCTTACTGACATAAAAACAATTAAATTTCGAGTTATTTGCTCATCGTTAAATTAGTTCAGAGGTACTGCGATAATTCAAGATGATTGAGCATCTGATTAAAAATTCCTGGGTGGGTTCGCACCAAAAGGTTTCTCGAGCCACATGCGGCCCGCGGGCCGTGGGTTGGGAAGCCTTGGTTTAGATCATTTTTTTCTGAACCAAGGTCACAATCGCTCTCATCACGTAAACTTATATTGTCTTCCGATTCAGTATCACTATGATTTTTATTAAAGTTTAACAAGTTATTTGAAACTGCTTCATGCAATACGATTTTTTAAATTTTGATTTAAACGATCAAATATTATTTTTAGAATTTTCTGCGCCAATTATAGCTTTTACTCATTTTCTTTTTTGTAAATTTGAAAAACTTACTTTAGCCGCCGGATACGGTCTGACTAATTCAGGGGAAAAAGAAAATTGGATTGTAGTGGATGAAGAACAAGTCGAGTTGGCGCTTGACGCTCTAGTCCAGGGGTCCGCAAATACTTTTGGGTGCGACCCAAAAAGTATTTGTCCTTATTTACGCGACCCAAAAATTTGGTGAGCGCCATTTTTGTGGAACATTATTTTAAATATATAGCTACCAATTTTAAGGCTACTATTTAATGTAGTAACTTTTTTATATAGTGTAGAAAGTTAGCAGTCACAAACAACAAATCATTGCGTTTATTCTTTCTAATGAGAAGTATGAACTTTGTGTTTAGAACACAATAAACCAATTCTGGGTTTGATATGAGAGACGGCAACCCGAAGATCATCTTCTACTTCTAATCTTGATCTGTATTTGTTTTTGATATATGATAATGCGGAAAATGTCAGTGGTTTCGAAAAGCAAAAGAACATTTATTGCAGCCGCTGATAACTGTGAATATTCTTTCTCAACTGAAATTCAAAATTCAGCCAAACTCCTCTTATTATCAAAACCAATCTTTAAACCGCGGTCACTTGACAGATCATCCAGTGCTTCAATTAATTCTGCTGAGAGATAGCGCGTACATAATACCGTGAAGAGTGATAATATCCAATAGTATTTTTGCGGATCTATGTCTTCTGGAAAATATTTATCAAACCATTGAGTAAGATCTTGAGATGGTTAAAGATGGATTGTTTTACAATGTTTTGACTTAACTCGTTTTCTTCGAGAAAATCATTCAGCTCAGATAACATATCCATTTTTCCGCTTTCAAGTAGACCAGCCCAATGTTGAAGTTTCTTTTTGAAGGCTTCGATCTTGTTATTCGCTGTTAGGATGTTCATTGATACACCTTGTAACGACAAATTCAAGCCATTTAATTCCTCAAAAATGCAAGATAAGTACAGCAGTTTTACTATCCAGCCAGGGTCAGAAAGGTTGGAAGCAAATTTGTGTTTTCTAACCATGAGAAACAAGTATACCTCATCCCTCAGCTCGTACAAACGGGTAAGAACTTTTTCTCTCGATAACCACCTCACTTCTGAATGAAGGAGAAGACTTTTATGGTGCGAGCCCATTTAATGGTAAATAGTTGTGTCTGGAGAGGTCTTGACTTAATAAAGTTAACAATTTTTATCGCTGCATCAAGAACACTTTCTAAATCTGGGTCCAGTGTTTTGCTGGCAAGATTTTCTCTATGAATAATGCAAAGCGTAAAGTTGATTCAAGGCCCAAATTATTATACTCTTGCCAAAAAACCTTTATGTTTTCCTGCCATAGCCCCAGCTGCATCAGTACAAATGCTAATACGCTGCTTCCAAGATAATCCATCATTCTTTAGTCTCGTGTCCACTGCTGGGAAAACGTCCTCACCTGTGCGTGTTCCTAACAGCGACGCGCACATGAGTAAGTCTTCTTTAGGCTTCCCATTGGTTATTATCTGACGAACGCGATCAACTGCGCTAAACCGGACACGTCCGTGGATTCATCTAATTGCAAAGCAAATTTTTTTCTTTTCGCTCTGTCATTCAGTTGGCACATGATATCTTGACCAATTTTGCTAATACGTCGACGGTGGGGTCAGCAGACAATGAAATTTCTTTTAGTTCGTCAGCTATTTTGTCTCCATGCATAATTTAGCTGATTGCAACAGCAGCAGGTTTAATGAGGGTTTCTCCGATCGTGTGTGGTTTTTTATCTTTTGCGATTAGATATGCCACTTCATAGGATGCCTTCTGACATTTCTCTGAGGTTGAGAAAACTCTTTTGTGGTTTTCTTTTCATTTAACAATTTTTTTCTAATCGGCGGAAAAAAGGTATTAGTTTGTTAATGAGTTTCGGATGTTTTGCTTTAATATGTCGTTGCAATTTCCCTGCTTTCATCTCTCGTTTGCAAGGACCTCGGAGCAAACAAAGCATTGAGGACGAAGCTCATCATTTATAAGTATACAGGTGAAACCAAGCTTTATAAATTCTTCGCTATACTTTCGCCTAGCTCTATGAGACTGGTTTGGACGTTGTATTTCTTTTCTATGAGGCTGAGGATGTGGCTCATTTGCTTGTTGCTGATCCTCACTGCTTGAAGACACAAAGATTTTTGTTGGCACATCTACCGTACTGCTCTCATCTAATTTTTCTGCTGAATCGCTCACTGTCCGCTTTTTTGAAGTATTTGTTAGTAACCAGTTTCTCAACATTTAGTTGTGACTAAAACTAATTTTACTAAAATTGATGAAAAACCTGAAATAGTAATAGAGTATTAACTCATCATAACCAAAAGGTGTTTCTGTGACGCACTACCCACTATTTGCGGACCCCTGCTCTAGTCTAAAATTTTTAGCAATAACATTGCTAAAACTTTATTTGTATTCGTCAAAAATATTCGTCAAAAATTCACACGTTTCACCGCTAAAAATAATAACATTTTCGAAAAGATAAAATAAAAACAAGAATCCTTTTAAAATTGCAAAAAAATTAAAAAATTAAGCAAAAGCTAAAAAACATACACGTGAATCTCAACAAAAATAAATAAAGTGTAAAATTAACTAGGTTGTATGGGTTGGTGATGATGACATGGAGGAAAAAACACAAGAAAATAATCAAAAATGACAAAGATAGTGTTGAAAACGAAAATAACAGAAAGAAGAAGAACTGTGATTATGACGCAAAGTTCAACAGTTGACTTGAGAAATAGATTTATTGCTGTTATGATACAAAAAACTTGTTAAAATAGACAACACTGTGGTTTAAATAAAACTTTTCATGACGCTGTGTATTTTTCAAGGTTTGTGCATGAACTTTTGCTTACAAAAGCAATAAAAACACTATTATAAAAATTTTTCCAAATCATAACTTTTATCTAATATCTTACCATCCAACGCACTTATAAATGATGAAAAAGAAAATTTTTTAGCAAATTGTGATAATTTTTTTATAACTAAAGACAACAATACGTAAAGTCGAGAGAATTTTTTTAAATAAAAATGTAACAGACCAGTTGAAAACATAAAAATTGATATGCTCTACTATTTACATGTATAATAGATTAAGAAAGTTTAGATTTATAAATCAAAATACACAAGTTGTGACTTCAAATTGAAAAATAAAAAAGATTCTTAGGTTAAAAAGAAAAAAAAAAAAAATTTCTAGGTAAAATTCCTATTGAAACGTGAACAAAGTAAAATGTAGGTTTGTTTTAAAAAGTTTGGTTGTAAAAAGGCAAAATTAAATCATGCTGAAACGTAATGTTTCTGATTTTTTTAGACACAAACGGTTTCAACTAGTTAAAATTTGTAAGGTTGACTGATTTTTTATCAAAAAATTAATTTAAAGCATCACATTTAGGTTACATGATGAATAAAAAGTTTCTAAAAACAGATATTGATTTGCAAATCGAATAACTTTTAACGCCAAATTTGCTATTTTTCAATCAATACGGTTTTAACTTGAGAAATTCTTGTGAAATTTTGTGATGCTAAACACCTTTTTAACGCAAAGCAGATTGAAAACGTTTAGAATACAAGGTGAAAAAACTCTTAAAGTCAAAAATTGATATCTTTTCATGAGTCTAATAAATTTGATTACTCAACATTTTGTTAGTTTACTTTGAAATGTTTGTGTTGTTGTTTAGTATTTAAAACAAACGAATCGATATTTTGTTAAAATCTTTAATGCGACTTTTTTCACTTTGGAAATAAAAAACTAAGTAAAAATGAGAACCGTGCAAAAATCGAAATATTTGCCTCCGTGCAACAATTATACAAAGAGTTTGACAAAATTACAACATTTGCACAATTAAGAAAGCAATTGTGATAAAAAATTTGAGATTGAATTGTTGCTATGCATTGAAAAATTGGCAAAAACCTAACATAAAGAAGAATTTTTTAAGGTTTGGTTCTAAAAATTAAACTTCTGCAACGAAGAAACGTACACTTTTCAGGAAAAATTTTTTTAGATTTTTTAAGCAAGGTAGTGTTTTTGTAACTTTAAATGTTAAGACACTTGAAAGAAAGATAGCCCTTTCAAAAAATTAATTTTTTATGTAAAAGGACTCTACTGTTTCCATACTAAAATCTTTACAATGTGAGGCTCTTGAGAGAATTTTTAAATAAGGACAATTAGGGTTAAAGTTTTTACAATTTTAAGAATCTGACCAGAAAACCTCCGTCTGAAAAACGTATAAAATTATATTCGTGGATGTCACACTTCATTCATAATTATAATCATAACGATGTAGTGTATCCCCGTTAAAAGCAATTCGTAGTTTTATTATAAGAGAATAAATGCGGCTCTTTGAGCGCTGTTTGCGATATACGTCCAATTTGTTCTATGGCTCGATACATGTATCTTTTTCTCTTTTTTTTCTCTTTGTATTGACGTAATATGTTTTTGTCTAACGTCATTGTACTGGAAGGTTCGCGTATATGCCACTTGATTCGCGTAACGATCTCTCCAGGGGTTTCTGGCTGAATCTCGAAATTACGAGAAAGTTTACGTCACGTGATTTTGTTTTCTATATAAAGCCGATGCGTAGCGAGAAATTATTATTATCGTTGTGAGGTAATTTGAAGCGACTCGAGTGGCGGCTCGAGCGAAGGTGATTTTGTTTGGCCACAGGAGGTGGACCGTTAGATTTTGTGTCGGTGGACAATCGTTGAATTTATTTTGTGCCAGTGGTTGGCAGTTTTGTTCTACAGAGGTAGAATTATTTGTGTTGATTGAGTCGAGTTATAGTGTTGATTTCGCTTTGCAGTTTGGCAAAGCGTGGAATAGAAGTTTTGTCGGACGTGATAATTTTGTAATACATCTGTTTTTATTAGAGACAAGGGTCTCTGTTTGTTGTGAAAAGAGTCTTCAACGAAATCAATCCGAGGTTTCGTTAACCAACTGTATAAACCGTCAGGCTCATAGCAAAACTACTTCTTGAGCCGGAATAAAATAAAATTTAGACACAGCTTTGTTTCAGCGCAGGTATTCGGGTTACCTAGCTCCACTGGTCCTTTGGGATTCCCGAGCAAAGTTTGTGACAGTGGATCTATTTTTAATATCAATTAATGAAGTTTTTTGGTTAAAATATTTATTTGGAGAAAGAAAACTAAAGTATTTTTGGTTAAACTAGTGCAATAATTTAAAACTTGACCAAAAAACGTTGTTGCGAAAAATGAAATTTAAAAGTTTAATTTTTAATACCCGTAGACGTTTTCTTTGACATCGTTGATGTCCACACCTTTTTCTTAGAGGTTAGCAACGTTCAAGATAAAAAAGTGAATTTGTTGGTTTCTTTATTTGTGTTTGTTACCCCAAGCAAAACCGTATCCTGAAAGCAAAGTTTTAGGTATTTTTTGAAAATCCTACTTTTTGAAGAGTTTATTTTTAGATTTCGAACTAGACAAAAAGATAGAAATAGTTTTATTTTAAAGATTTCAGTTTGGTTTGTTTTCGTTTAAACATAAGAACTAACTGCGATAGGACTTGATAGAATAAATCTTAATATATTTTTAAAATACAACCGATTTTTCTTGGAATTGATTTTACTTATAGAAAACTAAACTTACGTTGGTCTTATTTGATTTCAAATTTTATGTTAAGTTTAGAAAATTTAGTTGGTAAAATGAATTAAATGTTCAGTTTTATGATGAATTTTCTTATTAAAAATGAAAAAATGTAAAACTTTTTAACATAAACGGTTGCAATTGATTGGGGATCAAGCTAAACTTTAGACGGTGTTTTGAAATCAAAATATTTTTGGTCAAGCTTGTAATAAATTTTCCTTTTTACTGAAAATTGTTAAAAACTATAAAAATCAAGGTGTATTATAAAAATTTTCGCTTACTCTATTTTTACTCTGGAAATTAAGGTAACCAGATTTTCAAACTCCGATCATGAATATGTCAGGAAACGCAATACGCTATGAACAGGATACGGCCAGCTTCTGTGTAAGAGAGAGAATTTGACGCAATTATCAAAAGCATATGGTCACGCTTACAGAGATTACGGGTAGCTTTCTTTATATTAAAGTTTATAAAACGACCAAAAAATTAAACGTAGTTGGAACTGAATTCATTTTTGAAACAATTAAAATGTTAATACTAGAAATTAAATTCATACAACATAAAAATAATAACTATGTTTGAATTTGCTTTACTAAAGTGGAAAAAAGACGACTTTTTTATTATGAAACATCTGCTTATTGAACACGAATAACCTATCAATAAAAATTTTTGTTTAAAACTTTTAAGAATTACTTTGACTGCGAATAAAAATCAAGGTTGTCAAGAAAAAAATTCAATAAGGGTGTAACAAAAAATCAAGCTTGTTTAGAAAAAAAGTTAAACATAGGTATAATAAAAATCAAGGTTGCTTAAAGAAAAATTGAGATTGGGTATAACAAAAATCAAGACTGTTTAGACAAAAAGTTTTAAAATTGAATAAAGGTACCTAAAAATCAAGCTTTCTTAGGGAAAAATTAAATGTAGGTATCTAAAAATCAAAGTTGCCAAGAAAAAATTAAGCAAAAATATAACAAAAATCAAGGTTATCAAGAAAAAAATTAAGCATAGATATAACAAAATCAAGTTTGTCTAGAAAAAATTGAGGTTAGTTATGACAAAAATCAAAGAAAAAATTAAACAAAGCCATGGGAAAATCAAGGTTGTTTAGAAAAAATTAACCAAAGGTACTGTATAACAAAATCAATTTTGTCTAGAAAAAAATTAAGGTTAGGTATTATGACAAAAATCAAGGTAACCAAGAAAAATTAAACAAAAGTATGACAAAAGCCAAATTTGTTTAGAAAAAAATTGAAGTTAGGTGCGACAAAATCAAGATTGTTAAGAAAAAATTAAAAATAGGTGTGAGAAAAATCGAGGTTGCCAAGAAAAATTAAAGATAGGTATGACAAAAACAAGGTTGTTTAGAAAAAAATTGAAGATAAGATAATAAAAATCAAGGTTGGCAAGAAAAAATTGAGGTTAGGTATGACAAAAATCAAGGTTGGTTAGAAAAAATTAAACAAAAGTATGACAAAAATCAAGGTTGTTAGAAAAAAAATTGAGGTTAGGTATAACAAAAATCAAGGTTGCTAAGAGAAAAAGTTTTAAAATTAAATAAAGCTGCCTAAAATCAAGCTTCTTAGGACAAATTTTTGAGAAAGTGAACATAAGTGTTCCGTTCCTAAAAATTGCCCAAATTATGTAGATTCACAATCTCATAAAAAAACCTCTTTGATTTCGCTTTGGTCCGGCTCAAATAGCCGAAGAAATAACAGTTTTATAAGTAATTTAAATATTTTACATTTATTTATAAGAAAATGGCAACACTGCTTAATTTCACGAACTTTAAAGTAATTTCCAGAACTATCCGATTGACCTGTTTTGATTATGGCGTAATAGTGTTTGTGATTTGGATAATGTCAGAACATTCGAGTAACCTTACCAATGGTATAAATACGATTCGCTGAAAAGCAGTATTATTAAAAGTCGATGTTTCGTTGTGGTAACTTAAAATTGGAAAATTGTTAACTGTGTGAAGTCATAGTTTTTGGCCGCAAGTCTTTGGTTGTCTACGTGATTGTGAAGAATTAAGCTATTGAGCTTTAACCTGTTGCTTTGATTTATACTATTCGGGCTCCTAAGTGGATTGGAGCATATTTCTTAATAAAGAAGATATTGTGGTAGTCTGAGCTGTGATTTAGCTAGACTATATTTTTGCTGTCGCTGGTTCGAAGGTCAGATCCAGCAAGAAGATTAAGAATTTACCATTAGTAGACACCTAGATTGCGTTATCGGTGAGAGCCTTTCTTTACAGGCGCCGAAAAGGTAGACGATTAAATACGTGCTAAGTTACCGAATAAATTTGCTACAAAATTTCAAAAGCTTTTTATCATCGGAACAAAATTTTCAAAACCTATTTACTAAATTCTACAAAATTTCAAAAACTTTCCAAAATTTAGAAAACTAAAATTTGTGGAAGTAACAATAAGTATGACAAAAATCAAGGTTGCCAAGAAAGAAATTGAAGATAGTTATAAAAAAATTAAGTTTGTTTAGAAAAAAATTAAATAAAGATATAACAAAAATCGAGGTTACCAAGAAAAACTTTTTAAATTGAGCGTAGTAATCAGGGAATCGAACCGTTTAAAATAACGTTCCGGTTCAGGTTTAGGTTCGGCAAATTTTATTTTTAAAGGTTCAGTTCCGGTTCAGGTTCAGCAAAAAATTTTTTTTCGGGTTCAGTTCCGGTTAGGGTTCAGCAAAAAATTTTTTTTCGGGTTTAGTTCCGGTTCAGGTTCAACAATTTTTTTTTTAGGGGTTCAGTTCCGGTTCAGCTCCGGTTCGGGTTTGGAATATATATTTTTTATCTATTTCTTACAAGCGTTAGGACTGTAAACACAATTTCTTACCTCATGTTATCATGGGCGCCCGTAGACGCCCTTCCAGGAGGAGTGAGGGCAAACAGCCGGAAACACAAAAAATATTCTTAAAAAGGGTTTTTTAAAAAATTCTGGTACAATTTTTAAAAAAATTAAATTAAACTAATTCACCTGCATGGGTCTTGGTTGTAAAAATCAAGTCTTACTAATAAATTTATAGTAATGATCTTGCGAGCGCCAAAAGCGGAAACGGAAGTTTTTTGTTGTTTTGTGATCTCAAAACTTTCTTATAGATTGCGTTTACATGAGTTTATATAGATCTTTCTTCGACTAGCCACTGATACACTTGTCTAAGAATTTTTTGATAATTTTTTAGTGGCGGCCCTCACGCAGAAGGTTTATTAGGTATGAAACGTCATTAAGGTTCATTTCTACTACGAGCGTAGTTTGGAGTATTCTTTGTTTCTTTTAATGATTTTTTTCTTCGTTTTGCCTTTAAGCGCCGAAAGAAGTAAAAAAATTAATAAAACAAAAAATACTTCGTTTCAAGCCGGTAGTGGAAACGGGCCTTTATCTTACGTAATCTAAACTTTTAAAGTTTTGAACAAATTAAACATTTAGTCATTCAAGTTTAGAATAATAAAAAATTGACGCATAAAGGCTCTTTTCCCACTATGAGCGGGGAATGGAGTACAGTGGCGAGCAAAAAAGTAAGATTTTTTATTTTATCAAATTTTTAAAAATAAATTAGTTGCAATTGAATTATATTTCTAAAAAAGAAATAAATTAATATTGGATTTAATATAATTTTTTGTGTTCTTTTAATGATATACTACTTGATATATATTAATATAATTCAATTTTAACAATGATATTTTTAAAAAATCTTAAAAAATAAAAAAGTTTTACTTTTTTTGTTCGCCACTGTACTCTTTGCTTGATTTATTGACTTTATTTGCTTCGCTTAGATTTTAAGCGCGGAAAGATGATCAAAAGAAACAAAGAATGCTCTATTCCAGGGCTCTTCAAACTGTGGGTCGCAAAGTGGTTCAATGGGGGTCGCGAGATTTTAAATTTTAGATTTTTAGAGATTACGATGATTTTGGAAGAAAAGTAGCGAAATACAAGATTAGTTCGAAGTAAAAACCTTTTTTCTTTTATTTTTTGTTTAGAGCAGCGGTTCCCAAACTTTTTTTTTCACGGCGCCCTTTGAAGACTTAAAATACTCGCGGCGCCGTAATGAAAAAAGGTATTCAGTTACATTACTTCTTTGAACAATCTTTTTTTCTCCGAAAATTAGGGTGTTCTCTAAAAAAAAAAAAAAAAAAAAAAAGTCTTCACTTCGATTTATATCCGATTTCCTTATTTTTCTCTATTTCCCTCCCAAAATCCGGCTGTTTGAAAAAGGTCCTCAATCGCAATCGTTCTCTGAAGGGAAGTTGCTGCTAATAACCTTCACACTGCAATTATTGTGAGAAAAGCAGTAAGTACAACAACTTTCGCATACTTTCGCGGCGCACAGTTTGGGAACCGCTGGTTTAGAGAACACCTTGATTTTTGGGCAAAAATAGCGGAATGAGAGATCGATTCTAGGTGAAGACCTTAAGACCTTTTTTTTTTTAGAGAACACCTTGATGTCGTGGGAAAAATAGCAGAATCAGAAATCGATTTTAGGTGAAGACCTTTTTTTTTTTTAGAGAACACCTTGATGTCGGGGGAAAAATAGCAGAATCAGAAATCGATTTTAGGTGAAGACCTTTTTTTTTTTTTAGAGAACACCTTGATGTCGGGGGAAAAATAGCAGAATCAGAAATCGATTTTAGGTGAAGACCTTTTTTTAGGGGTTGCGAAAAAATTTGGCTGTGCAAAATGGGTCTTGATGAAAAAAGTTTGAAGAACACTGCTCTATTCCACGCTCGTAGGGAAAACGAGCCTTAACTTTTAGATGTTTTTAATGCATATTTATGTATTATTTTGTAAAATTTAAAATTTAAAAAAGCGAGTCTCCCTTTTGGTTCTCCTGGCGCACGTTCATGTATCTAGTGCACATATTTTTTCTTCATTTCTCGGCTGATAAAGTCGTTAATGACGTTTCTTTCTTGGCACACAAGTGCTCAAACAAATTGTGGGAACTTCAAACGGTAACATTTGATTTAATAATTACAACTAGAAATAAATTAAAAATTAAATCAGTTTGTTGTATAAGATTTTTTTTTCTTAAGAGACAAATCTTTGACGTAAAGTTGAAGCGAACATTGATGCAAATGAAAAATTTAAGTAATCCAATTTTCACTGCTATAATATCTTTAAATAAGCCTAAAAACTATGAACAGCTCATCCCGAATCAACCTTACTGCAAAAGTGAAGGCCTTTTTAGATTCCAACATGCAAATTTGAGCCTAATAAGAAGCTGAGAAATAAGAGAAAAGCAGTTAGTTTACAAAATTTTACTTAAACTTCACGCTACAAGGCGAAGGTTAATAGCTTCTCTTCCTAATCTCAACAAATTTTTTTTAAAAATTTTTTTTTTTTGAAAAATCAAAAATTAATTAACTTTATTGCATTGCTTGCTCAACATTATTTTTTACTTAATCTCGACTGTTAGGGATACCATCATGCTAGTGAAAACCATTTGAGGCAACTATAAGTTACACTGAATTCGAATCATTCTATAAGTTTACACTGCTTTTTTATTAAACTTCTCCACGTAACTAAATTTCAGTCGAGTGGCTCCCCAACAGCATGCACTGTGCAGCTTTGATTTTTCAATGGTGGAGAAATTTAGTAAATAGTTTTTGAAATTTTGTTACTTCCACAAATTTTAGTTTTCTAAATTTTTGGAAAGTTCTTTAAATTTTATTCCGATGTTAAAAAGTTTTTTGAAATTTTGTAGAATTTATTTGGTAACTTAGTACGTTGTTTAATCGTCTACCTTTTTTGGCGCCTGCTAAGAAGGCCTCGCCAATAACACAATCTAGGTGTCTACTAAACGATAAATTTCTTAATCTTCTTGCTGGATCTGACCTTCGAACCAGCGACAGCAAAAATATAGTCTAGCTAAATCACAGCTCAGACTACCACAATATCTTCTTTATTAAGAAATATGCTCCAATCCACTTAGGAGCCCGAATAGTATAAATCAAAGCAACAGGTTAAAGCTCAATAGCTTAATTCTTCACAATCACGTAGACAACCAAAGACTTGCGACCAAAAACTATGACTTCACACAGTTAACAATTTTCCAATTTTAAGTTACCACAACGAAACATCAAATTTTATAATACTGCTTTTCAGCTAACCTTATTTATACCAATCAGTAAGGTTGCTCGAATGTTCTGAAATTATCTCAATGAAGCCAATCACATATAAGCATTATTGCGTCACATGCAAAAACAAGTCAAGCGGAAATCCAGAATGTTCTCAATAAAGCGAAATTATGCAGTGTTGCCATATTTTTATAACTAAATGTAAAATATTTAAATTACTTACAAAACTGTTATTTCTTCGGCTATTTGAGCCGGACCAAAGCGAAATCAAAGATATTTTTTATGAGATTGTGAATCTACATAATTTGGGCGATTTTTAGGAACGGAACAAAGCGGCCCCAATTTGACACACAGTTGTCAAATTTCAAACACAAATGAAGTTCGAAAAATCGCAACTTAACAAATCACAAAGACACTTGAATTCGATGTACAAATACACAACTTCACTTAACTCAATACTCAATAAAAAAGAAACACAGCACAATAAATAAATGAAATACACTAACTTTAACACTGCAGCCAATTGTAATCAATATCTTGTATACAGCACAAATGTGAATAACAGAAACATCAGTGGTTTATATTTGCTGCAACTTATTGCCTGCTTCAAATCAACAATTCAACTTCAAAGTCAGCATTTATGAATCACCAGGGCAGAAGTAGTACACAGCTTTCTTTTACAATTTAAGCAGCAATATCTCAGATTCATTACATGTAAATAGGGCCAAAATAGCATAGGCTACAGCTAATGTCTTCTACTATCAACAGGAACGTCTTATTCTTCCAATAGAAAACCCAATAAGCAAAGCACATAAATAAACAAAAACACAGAAAATAACAACACAAGAGTAAAAATATTATGGCAGGGTCTGCCCTCCGTCAGCCTTGCCAATTTGAAGATCAGCTATCTAAGGGGCAGTCTACTGGGGCAATACAAGAAAGGTCCCTTAATACATAAACCACTTTGACATCACCAGTGCTTTCATCTGTACTAGTAGTGGCAACTTTAACTCTTACGCACAATTTCCTTTCCATTTCTATTCTGGGGAATGACCTCATGCACCCTCCCAAGTTGGTATTTGCCTCGTTTTGATACATCTTCCATTGAGGTTAAGATTACCAATTGGCCTGGAGTTAGGTTCTGTGCCATTTTCAACCACTTCTTTCTCCCCTGTTGCCAAGGTAGGTAAAACTCCAGCCATTTTTGCCAAAACTGGTCACTAAGAGAGATATTAAAGCGATAGTCTCTCCTTAAATTGTCTTTGTGTTGTGGTGAACCTACCACACAATATGGGCTTGAATAGGGAGTTAAGAGTGAGGCAGGGGTTATTGCTGTGAAGTCTCTAGGGTCATCACTTAAAGGGGTCAAAGGTCGATCATTTACAATCTTGGTGGCACTTTCCACATATGTCAGCAATTCTACAAAGCTGGGTCTACGTTGTGACTTTTCAAGTATATTAGCAATCACATGCTTGATTTGCTTCACCATAGCTTCCCAAGCCCCACCTTGTGCGGGTGCATAGGGGGGAATAAATTCCCAGTCGATACCTTTTTTACAAAGTGAATTTTTCAATTCTGTAGACTCAAGCAATTTTGGCAGCACTTTGGCTGCAGCTTGGAATGTAGTTCCATTATCAGAATAAATTGAACTTACTGGCCCTCGTAAGTCTGTAAACCGGGAAAGCAAAAAACTCTGCAGCAATGAAAGTGAATGCAGCCATGCATCCCACTCTTTATCAATCTCATCTGGGACTTTTGTATCCCAATCATACTTATCTATAGCTAACTGCTGCAAGATCAAATGTGCTTTAATAAAGAAAGGGGACCCAAATCCCAGTGGATCAAAATTCTGTCCTAATTGACTGAGCATGGTTCTTTGTGTATACTTACCAAGAGGCTTCAATGAACAGTCAATGCGCAACTCATCTGAGTCAGGATCCCAGACACAGCTTAAGGTTTTGGCAGAAGGCAAGGCTAGCTCTTCACTGCACAAGTCTAATTCTCGTATAGAAGCTTACAAAAGTTCAGGACCTAAAGAGGACAAAACACTCATAGTGTCCCTATTTGTGCTCCACTTAACAAGTTTAAATCCATGACTTTTAAATAGACTCACTGCCTCATTTGTGATTGTCTGTGCACTCTCTAAACTATCTACTGAAAAAATAAGGTCATCCATATACATGTTCTGCAGTATATTTTGAAGGGTCATGTCACTAGCACATGTGGGGTTTTCCTCAACAAGCTTCTTAAATGCAAGACAGGCAATGTAGGGGCTACTTTTGATGCCCCAAGGATGGACTCGAAAACGGTAGGATACCAACTTACCTCTTTCTACATCATTGTTTTCGAACCACAGCAAGCAAAATAGGTCTCTTTGGGCAGCCAGCAACTGAATTTGGAAAAAACACTTTGTGACATCTGACATCAAAGCATACTTACCTAAGCGAAACCTGGTTAAAACATGCAGCAAGGGGTTTAGAAGATCAGGTCCAGACATAATAGTATCATTCACACAGGTTCCCTTAAACTTGGCCTTTCCATCATACACTATACGCTTCTTAACTTGAGAGGTAACAAAATAAGGTAGATACCATTTTTGGTCATTCGCACAATCAGCATCAGGCACACGTTCAATGTAATTATTGGACTGCATTTCTGCCATAGATTCAACTAAAAATTCTTTAAGATCAGGTTGCCGAAGGGCCTTCTTACGCAGGGCAGACAGTCGCTCGTGTGCTAACTCAAAGTTATTAGGCAATGTTGCTTTCTCAACCACAGGTACGGGAACCTCAAACTGGTCATCTTTTACCTTTATGCAGGGCTCTACCAATTGACTGGCAATAGTATCAGTGCGAGACCATTGAGGTATCTCATCTTCAACAGATAAATCTTTAACAACACTACGCAATTCAGCAATTTCTGCATCTTTTCTGTCAATAGCCTGTTGCAAGCTTAATGTCTTGCTTTGCTTGTCTTCAACATTGGCTCTTAAGACTTTGACAGGTACCTCACTTAAAGATGTTTTTCCGCCAACGGCTAACCAGCCTAATGGAGAGAGTAGTGCATGTGGGTCAGTTTGACTCTTGCCCATTCGTTCTTGCTTGGCATACATAAGATGGGCATTGTCATTGCCCAGTAACACATCCACACTATGACAATTATCCAAGCAAACAATTTCAATATCATTAACGTGCTCATACACACTCAAGTCCTGTTTATGAGGCAAAGTATTTTCATCATCGCTCCAAGGTTCATTGACCACTGACACCACATTACCAAAGATCTCACTAGTATGCAATGACTGTACATTAAACTTGACTAAATCTGCCATGGTAGCCTTGCAACTAGTCATTGTTTGCATTTCAAATGAAACATTATCAAATGCAGTAAGACCTAAATCTTGTACCAGCTTGTTTGAGACCAGAGTAACCTGTGACCCTGGGTCATGCTGTACATACACCAACCTGCTTTTACCATTTACAGGGTTCATTATGCGGGCAGCTGTGACACGACTAAAGGCAGCCTTCACACTCCCAATACCAACTTTGCGTACAGTAACTGAAGGTTCTGAAGTGTTATCACCACTCTCTCATGCTTGAGATGGTATAACAAAGGCATCATGCAACAAGAGAGAGTGCTTTCTACTATATGCAGCACCACATTTTCTACAGCTATTGGGGACAAAACAATCTTTAACAAAATGCTTACGCAGACAGTTCAAGCACCGACCAGATTTAACAATTACATCTTTGCGATCAATAGGTGTCAAACGCAAAAATTCAAAGCAATTTGACAGATAATGATGCTCAACCAGCCCTTTTGAAGAACAGTAGATGCACATAGGATGCTCTGGTCGACTATCAGTAGTTAGAGACTTCTTCTGTTTATTATTTGCATCAGACCTTCTTGGGAGATTAGGTGATTTAACGGAAGTTTGTCTTACTGGGCAAGCCTTTTTACTTTTATCATGGGGCTTTTCAAATTTGCGCAATTCACTTGAAGCATTTAGAAGTGAAATACCAAAATCTGTCGATTTGTAAGATTCTTCTTCCATTACAAATTCAAATAAGCTTTCAAAACTAGGCTCATTTGTGTGACCAAACTGATTTGCCAAAAACTTTAAGAACTCTTTTTTAGTTACATCCGGCAAACGCTTAGCCAAATCCAATACAAATCGACCTTCTACTTTATCTGGTTGATTATAAGCTTTGGTATAGAGCAAACATTGAGACAATTGGTCTTTATATTCTTTTAGCGCAAAGGCCGAATCTGATTTTAATTTATCACCATACCGAAACTTGCGGATTTCCGGTTCAGCATAAAAACCACCTCTAACACCAAATCTCTGCGACAATCTTTCAAGAGACATTTCAATGCGCCTAGCCTCAGACAGGCCAGGTGTGTCAGCAACCAGATTAGAAATATTTTGGCCAGCAAGTCCAACACAAGCAGCTTGCAACAAAGTTAAACGTGAATTTTCGAACGGACAACTATCCATTAAAGCCTTAATGCGATTATGAAAGAAAATATATGGCATATTACTTCCGTTGTAATTAATCAAAGACGCCTTATCTATGAAAGTACGACAATTTTGATATTGAAAGAAACTGTCCTGCTGAGTCGAGCCTGACTGCACAGGAGACAATCCATTATTCCAATTTAAACCACCAACATTGCAAGATCTAGCATTCGTAACAGCAGGTAAGGCAGCACTAACATACTTATTTTTAACACCACCATCATATTCAACAGCATTAACACCAGATGGACTACAATTTTTAGGGCATGTCTCTGCCCGACCAGTCGGCACACCAGGGGAAACTAAATAATTATCAAACTCAGGAGGCATACTTCGGGCGGCCCCAAAAGCCACATTGCCTCGCAGAGACCTATCATTGCTACCTAGCAAATTATTTGAGTCAGAAAACTTCTGCGAGGTTAAATTCTCCCGGACAGCAGTTTTGGGGAGTAACACATCACCAGTCTCACCACCACCACCAGAGATCACAGCCTTACTTTGCTGACTATTAGTATTCAAATACCCACCATGGGTTTCAAGAAAATCGGTTCTGGTGTGGGCTGACCGCCTTGAACTGACTTGAGAACCAGACCGTGACTTACGGCATTCCAAGCCTTTCTTTAAAAATTCAGCCTTTAATGCTGCTTCTTTTAAGGCCAGCTCTGCCTTGAGCTCTGCCTCTTTCTCCTCCCGGACCAGTTGTGCCTGTCTCTGCTTTTCTTCTCGGGCCAGTTTGGTTAATCTTAAATCAGCCATGATGCGATTAGTCTCTATCTGCCTTTGAATTTCAATTTGTGCTTCAGACAAAACAGAGGTACATGAAGCTCTAGACCCCAAGTTGGAGACACTATCCTCTGGGTCAATAATCCCATCATTATCTACCCCCCTGGCCATAGATCTAGTGGTCATCCCTAAGCGAGTACCAACCTGCACCCCTCCCGGGACAACCTCATCTAACCCCAAACCAGACGGGCCAACATCGGGCAGCCCTACGTCAATATCTTTACTAGACATAGCTAAAAATCTTAACAGTAAATACACTACCAAATGAAATAAATCACAATTACCAAAAATTAATAAAGAAACAAACTACCAGTTCACAGCTTAATTAGAAAATCCAAATTCCATGGTACCTTTAGTTGTGAGGAATTTTCTTGCAATTCCCCTCTGGAGTCTTCAAATTAAATTATTCTTTTCACACAGTTCAATTAAATTAAGCAATTTTACCAAGTTTTATTGAAAGTAGGTTATTCAATTTAAGAGCTCTTCTTATTTTAACAAATTTACTTGATCTTCTTAAAACTTTACTTGTTGAAATTTACTTGTTAGCTTGTAAAAAATCTTTTGAAATTTGCTTGTTAACCTTGCGAAAAGTTTTTGAAATTTTGGAGAAATTTAGTAAATAGTTTTTGAAATTTTGTTACTTCCACAAATTTTAGTTTTCTAAATTTTTGGAAAGTTCTTTAAATTTTATTCCGATGTTAAAAAGTTTTTTGAAATTTTGTAGAATTTATTTGGTAACTTAGTACGTTGTTTAATCGTCTACCTTTTTTGGCGCCTGCTAAGAAGGCCTCGCCAATAACACAATCTAGGTGTCTACTAAACGATAAATTTCTTAATCTTCTTGCTGGATCTGACCTTCGAACCAGCGACAGCAAAAATATAGTCTAGCTAAATCACAGCTCAGACTACCACAATATCTTCTTTATTAAGAAATATGCTCCAATCCACTTAGGAGCCCGAATAGTATAAATCAAAGCAACAGGTTAAAGCTCAATAGCTTAATTCTTCACAATCACGTAGACAACCAAAGACTTGCGACCAAAAACTATGACTTCACACAGTTAACAATTTTCCAATTTTAAGTTACCACAACGAAACATCAAATTTTATAATACTGCTTTTCAGCTAACCTTATTTATACCAATCAGTAAGGTTGCTCGAATGTTCTGAAATTATCTCAATGAAGCCAATCACATATAAGCATTATTGCGTCACATGCAAAAACAAGTCAAGCGGAAATCCAGAATGTTCTCAATAAAGCGAAATTATGCAGTGTTGCCATATTTTTATAACTAAATGTAAAATATTTAAATTACTTACAAAACTGTTATTTCTTCGGCTATTTGAGCCGGACCAAAGCGAAATCAAAGATATTTTTTATGAGATTGTGAATCTACATAATTTGGGCGATTTTTAGGAACGGAACAAATGGCGTTAAATAATTTTGCTTCACCAACGATGGTTTCACTATGTTTGCTACGTCTCTATATTAATATGTATTTTTTTAAAAGTATGGCACTGTAAAAAGCTTAAGAACAACTGCTTTAGCATATATTTAAAATTTCGCTTTCTTTATCTAGCAAGTGACATGTTTTTGCTTTAACTTCTCGTCTGAAAAAGTCGTTTATAACGTTTCTGTATTGCCTAACCCAACAAGTATTGTGACCAAAAAAATTGCGGCAACTTCAAAGACAAAATTGTGATTCTGATTCTTCTACAAATAACTTTAAAATTAAAATTTATGCATCAAACGGTCGAACCGGATCCATTTAAAATAAAGTTCCGGTTCAGGTTCGGGTTCAGCAATTTTTTTTTCTACGGGTTCAGCTCCGGTTCAGGTTCAGCAAATTTTATTTTTAGGGGTTCAGTTCCAGTTCAGGTTCAGCAAATTTTATTTTTTCGGGTTCAGTTCCGGTTCGGGTTCAAAAAATAATAACGGTTAATACGGGTTTACGGATCCGGTTCGGGTCCGGTTCGACACCCTGGTAGTAATAACAAAAATTAAGGTTGCTTAGAGAAAAATTAAGGTTAGGTATAACGAAAATCGAGGTTGTCAAGAAAAAATTGAAGATAGATATCCAAAAATCACGGTTGACTAAGAAAATGTTTAAAGAATTAAACAAATGTGTGACAAAAATCAAGGTTGACTAAAAAAAAACTTTTAAAATTTCAACAAAGATATAATAAAAATCATGGTTGACAAAGAAAAATTTTGAAAAATTCAACAAGGGTATAACAAAAATCGAGCTTGAATAGGAGAAAATTGAAGATAGGAATGACAAAAATCAAGATAAACTTTTAAAAATTCAACAAAAGTATAATAAAAATCATGATTGACAAAGAAAAGTTTGGAAAAATTCAACAAGGGTATAGCAAAAAATCAAACTTGTTTAGAAAAAAATTAAAATAGGTATCTAAAAATCACGGTTGACTAAGAAAATGTTTGAAGAATTAAACAAATGTGTAACAAAAATCAAGGTTGTCTAAAGAAAAACTTTTAAAATTTCAACAAAGGTATAATAAAGATTGAATTTGTCTAGAAAAAATTGAAGATAGGTGTAACAAAAACCAAGGTTGGTTAGAGAAATTGAGTATAAGTATAACAAAAATCAAACTCGCCTATAAAAATTTCAAGATAGTTATAAAAAATTAAGATTGATTAGAAAAAATTAAACAAAGTTATAATAAAAATCACGGTTTTTTTAGAAAAAAAGTTTTAAAATTGAATAAAAGTATCTAAAAACCAAACTTTTTTAGGGAAAAAATTGAGAAATTGAACATAAATATAACAAAAATCAAGACAAAGTTTGCAATGCACGAAGAAACCTATACAAACAATCCTGGTAAAAACCTAGGAAATTTCCCATGGGAAAATTGAGTATTGCACAACAAAACTGACTTGTCCAAACTTGCTCGATTGGCGAACAAACTCAGGACCACTGTTTTTCTTAGCATTAAGATTTATATTATCTTGGGTAGGAACCCAACTCAGAACCACTGTTTTTCTTAAGGTTAGAGATTATATTGTCTTGGGTAGGAATCCAACTCAGGACCACTGTTTCTCTTAGCATTAAGATTTCTTTTATCTTGGTTGAGAATCCAACTCAGGACCACTGTTTTTCTTAAGATTTAAATTGATATTATCTTGGTTGGGGATCAAACCCAGGACTACTGAATTTCTTTAGTTTAAGGATTATACTGTCTTGGGTAGGAATCCAACTCGAGACCACTGACTTTCTTAAGATTTAAATTTATATTATCTTGGTTGGGGGTCAAACCCAGGACTACTGGTTTTCTTAAGTTTAAGGATTATACTGTCTTGGGTAGGAATCCATCTCAGAGCCATTGTCTTTCTTAGGTTTAGGGTTTATACTGTCTTGGTTAGGAATCCAACTCACGACCACTGCTGTTCTTAGGTTTAGGGTTTATACTGTCTTGGTTGGGAATCTAACTCATGACTTCTGCCTTTTTTAAGACTTAAATTTATATTATCTTGGTTGGGGATCAAACTCAAGACTACTGGTTTTCTTAGGGCTAGGATTTATACTAACTTAGATAAGAATTGAACTCAGGACCTTTCCTAGAGTTTGGCTTTATATTATCTTGGGAAGGAATCAAACTCAAGACTACTGTCTTTCCGAGAGTTTGGTTTTATATTATCTTGGGTAGGAATCCAACTCAGGACCACTGGTTTTCTTAGGTTTAGGATTTATACTGTCTTGGGTAGGAATCAAGCTCAGGGCCTTTCTTAGGATTAGGATTTACAGCTTCGCTGTCTTGGTTGGGAGTCAAACTCAGGACCACTGTCTGCTTAGGTTTAGGTTTTATATTGTCTTGGCTAAGAATTGAACTCAGGATCATCGTCTTTCTTAGGAATAGGAATAAGAATAGAAATAGGATTAGGAATAGGAATAGGATTAGGAATAAGAATAAGAATAGGATTAGGAAAGGGTTAGGAATAGGATTAGGAGAAGGATAAGAAATAGGATTAGGAATAGGAGTAGGATTAGAAATAGGAGTAGGATTAGGAATATGTTGTGATATTGTGCAATAGATGACGTAGTGTTTTCTTAAACGCTTCTAATCTTAATCAGCGCCTTCTGCTCGAACAATTATTGGACACGCGCATCTCCAAGCATAATTGTAACCAGTTAAATCTGCGCCTCTATTTCGGTTCATCAGTCAGTTCAAAGTTATCAAGCTACTACAGCAAACGAACTAAAAGCATTCTATTTCAATACGGTTGTTTTTTGGCTAAGTGATTTTTGTGAATATTTATTATTGTTTTTTTATAAACCTGTGTATTCGTGCAAAGATACAACAGGCAAAAGTGGCGACGAGGATTCAAGGAACTCAACTGCGTCAAGAAAGAAAAAAGAAAATTTGTTGAATCTGCATTAAAGCTTGAATTGTCAAAATGAGTGAGATTTCTGAACTGATTTTGTTGTTAAATAAGCAACACCAAGAGCAAATGGCAGTTTTACGCGACGAGCATCGCGAGCAGAACAAGCAACACCAAGAGCAAATGGCAGTTTTACGCGACGAACATTGCGAGAAGAACAAGCAGCACAAAGAGCAAATGACAATGCTTCAAGAGCAGCTGAAAACTTTACAAAGCAGCTTGAACAACCCGCGAGAAAATGTTCCAACACCGATGGCAAGTTTTCAACCATTCGATTCCACATCTGAGTTATGGACTGATTATTTGGCAAGGTTCCGAACATTCGTCACTGCTAACTTTATTCCCGACAACAAGCAAGCACAAATTTTTCTTACCAACCAATCTAACTCCGTTTACAAAATGCTTAGCAACTTAGCGGCTCAGCAACAACCTGTCAAAAGCATACATGAGCTAACGATGAATGATATTCAGACGTTTATGGCAGAGCAGTTTGACCCAAAACGATTTGTTGTCAGAGAACGTTTCAAGTTTTGGTCTGACATGAAACGCAAACCTGGCGAAACTATTCCTGAACTGGCAAGCAGAATACGACAAGATGCAGCTACATGTGACTTTCAATCCATTAAAGATCCTTTAGATGAAGCCTTGAAGACACTCTTCAAGCTGAAGGACGATGAACTGAAGTTTAGCAACGCCATCAGAGTGGCTCAAGAAGTGGAAGAAGCAGCCAAGGTAGCAAAGGAAACCGTACACGGTCAACCTTCTACATCGGTGATCACGCAAAGTCCAAAACTTCCAAAACGCAAGAAAAGAAAACCGCCTGCTTCAGGTGTGGAAATTCTGGACATTTTAGCAAAGCTTGTCCCCACATTAAAGCTATTTGCAGCTTCTGCAAGAAAACAGGTCATCTGCAATCTGTATGCTCTGTTTCACCCATCTATCAAACTATTAGACTTAATGACCGCAGAATTAAGTTTGAAATTGATAGCGGAGCCAGTGACACATTTTGCTGTGAAGCAACGTGGCAAACGCTGGGTAAACCCATTCTACAACCTGTATCTGTTCAATATCAAGTTGCTGAAGGTAGCCCGCTACCCGTCGTGGGACAATTCCAATCAACTGCCAAGTATTGATGGAAAATCACCTGACGTGACCTTTCCTGTAATTGTCACTAAGGTGCCCAATCTAAATTTACTAGGTCGTCTGGCGATGATGAAGTTGAAACTCACCAACTTAACCTGATCACTTCAGAGAAAACCTAAGTTGTGCTGAATCTACTGCAACGATAGAGCACGTCACTACAACTGGTCCAGAAAACTCTTTAGATGCGGCATGTATTCAATTATGTGGAGAGTTTCCTACTTTATTTGAATTTACATTGGGTTGTCTTAAAAGATTTTTCACTGGACATACGGTTTAAACCTGAAGCAGGAATTAAGAGAGGTATTTTAACTCGTACGGCACCCCCGTGGTTCCTATTCGAAAGTCTCCTTTGCCAGGTCAAGCAAAAGCAAGCATCCGAGTTTGTGGAGATTATTCGGTGACTGTAAACTCGCAACTGGAAGACCATCGTCAACCAATCCCTCTCCCAGAAGATCTAATGCGCAAGCTAGGACGTGGTTACTGCTTTAGTAAGATTGATCTAGCTAATGCATATAATCAAATCTGTCTTTCTCCTCTGACTGCCAGAAGAAGCTGGCTCTCAGCACTCACAAAGGAGTTTTACTTCTTTGACTTCCTTTCGGAATTAAATCCGCACCAGGGTATTTCCAAAAATCATGGAACAGTTAACGCAAAATTTGCGAGGAGTTGCCGTGTATTTCGATGATATTTTGGTAAGTGGTGACAACGCAAAAGATCATTTGATGAACCTGCGAGCTTTGTTCAAAAGACTAGAAGAAAAAGGTCTTCGCTGCAACCATGAGAAATGTGTTTTCGCCCAAGTATCAATTGATTACCTGGGTCACACTTTATCAAGTCGAGGAATTGCAAAAGGGTCCAAAGTTGATGCCATACTAGAAATGCCTACACCCAAGAACATTTCTACGTTACAATCTTTTTTAGCATCTGTGCAGTTTTATTCTAAATTCTTACCTCCATATTTTTCGGAAATCACCGAGCCGTTGTACAAGCTTACACGCAAAGGACAACAGTGGAAATGGGGTGAAGTATAAGCGACATCTTTCAAAAAGATCAAACGGTTACTATGCACAGAGACTGTACTTGCGCACTATGACCCATCTCTTCCGTTGGGTTTATCTTGTGACGCCTCAGAATGCGGAATTGGAGCGGTATTATTTCATCGCTTTGCAAACGGAAGCGAGCGTCCGATTCTCAATATTTCTAAAATCTTATCGGCGACACAAAGACGCTACAGCCAAATACAGAAAGAAGCACTATCCTTAGTGTACGCTTTGAAGAAATTTCATCATTTTCTCTACGGTCGTAAGTTCATTGTGGTTACCGATCACAAACCTTTAGTGACCTTGTTTGCCCCTGATAAAGGTACTCCTGCAATGGCCGCGAATCGACTTGCACGATGGGCATTACTAATCCATTAATATGACTACACGGTGGAATACCGTAGAAGCAAGGACCATGGCAATGCCGTTTGTTTAGTTCGAACAATCAGTCGTCAAATCAATCCTGACAATCCATTGCTTGTGGTCAGAGAGACTGCCAAGGATCCAATTCTTGCCCAAGTAATGCGATTTGTGAAGGAGGGATGCAAACAACGAGGCATTGTACATCTCACCGGAGCACCTTATCATCCAGCACAAACGGTGCTGCCGAGCGTTTGATACAATCGTTCAAACAGGCATTGAGAAAATCCTCGTTACCTCCAAAGGAAGCTTTGCAAGAATTTCTAATGCAATATAGAAGAATTCTTTTTGCATCGGGACTGTCACCAAGCGAATTGTTGAATGGAAGAAGAATACGCACCAAAATTGACACTTTGGTTCCATCCATTCCGCATCTCCTGCAGGGAAGACAGTCAAAACAAGCGAGCAAGTATTCAAATGCTGAAGACTCGGAAGTGGTTTCGAAAGTCGAACATCATTACTCACTAGGAGACCCTTGTTACGCACTGTACTTCGGCCCTAGAAGAGATCGTGACCCACGATGGGTGCCTGCGATAGTTACGAAAGTCCATGGTACACGAAGCGTTAACGTACGAGTCATTCCTCGAGGACCAACTTGGAGAAGACGGTTCGGATCAAGATGATGATCCCTGTGAAATCCCAACGAGCGTTTTGTCTACAGAAACACTTCCAGCCGGGACTGACCATGCATCTAGTTTTTCTTCGATGAACCAACGCAACAATCCGAGACTACTAACCGGAGACGAGTACGGGCGACACAATCTACGACGATCAGCGAGAACAAAGAGACCTCCAAAAAAATATTGTTGCTAATATGTATATATATTTTTTGTAGTTTATTTGGGGAGGTGTTGTGATATTGTGCAATAGATGACGTAGTGTTTTCTTAAACGCTTCTAATCTTAATCAGCGCCTTCTGCTCGAACAATTATTGGACACGCGCATCTCCAAGCATAACTGTAACCACTAAGTGATTTTTGTGAATATTTATTATTGTTTTTTTATAAACCTGTGTATTCGTGCAAAGATACAACAGAATAGGAGTAGGAGTAAGATTCGGAATAGGATTAGGATCCGCCACCGCGCCACTAATGACGTCAGTGCGCCAACGCGCCACCTGCTCTCTAGCGCCCCCTAGCGGGAACGGTCACCAAATGAAGCATTACCTACTACTGATGACAATATTACCTTCCAAATTTCATTGACAAATACTTAAGAGTAGTGCTTGACGAAAAATTAAAATGGACAAATCATATTCAACTTCTTTGTTAGCACAAGTTTGTGGAATTCTCAGAACTATAAAACCACTAGTAAATTCCAAAACTCTACTAAATGTTTATTACTGCATGGCATACTCACAATTACAATATGCCATATTAGCTTGGGGAAATGCAAACAAAACCAACTTGTCACCACTCAACAAGGTACATAATAGAATTATTAAAATGATTCAAGAAAAAGAGAATTTTCAAACCAACTTACTAAACATTGAACAAATATACAAATTAGAAATCGGAAAATTCATGTTTCGCTATAATGATAATCAACTCCCAACGTCTTTTATTAAATACTTTACATCAATAGAATCAATACATAGTTACCCTACTAGGCTCTATAAACAACAAAACTATTTTTTACCTCGATATCGATTGCAACAAAGCCAAAAACTTATTAGTTATACAGGAGCTAAATTGTGGTCAGAAATCCCAGAAAACATAAAAAAATTTTCCTACAAAAATTTTTCTAAAAAATTAAAAAATCCTCTAGCTTCATCTACATTTTAGAGCATATCATAGTTTACAATATATATATATATATATATTAGTGCATGCATTATAATCAAATGTTCACTTGCTGTACAGTACATTCTTGTGTAAAAGAATTATACTAATATTATTGTAAAGAGGAAAAGAAAAGATTAATAATCAATGAAAATTGTAAATCAATGATAATAAGAATAAACATTCTCTGCAATTTGTTAACTGTAGTTGTTTTCTACTATCAGATGGCGCTTTCCTAACTTTACTGCAATTTTGAGGCACGACACTTTTTTTCAGGTTAATTTTTAAGGTGTTTAAAAGATATAAAATAATGATAATTCTTGACCTGCACGCAAATGATTTATGCTCAATTTTTGTCTTTTTTTTTTTGGCAATTAAATTTTTGTATATTTCTTGTGTTTCTCTTTTTCTTCTTTTTCCTTTTTTTTATGTTCTTAAATTTTTTTTTTTATTAGTATTGTTTTTCTTTTTTTTATGAACCTAAACAAAAAAATTAGTGATTCAGTTAATCTAAAATAATAAACACCTCTGAGGCAGTTGGACTTGGTGATCAAATGATCTTTGGCTGTTTCAGTTGTTTGACACTTATGTCATATCTTTTTTGATTGTTTTTTTTTGTCAAATCAACAAATATGACATGTGTTTATTGAATTTATAAAGCGTTGGAAGAATAAACTTGAACTTGAACTTGTTATTTTTCTTCCTGGTTTATTGATCATCCAATTTCCACATTCGGCATTATAGTACGTTTTCAAAGGCCCATATACTGTACAGAAACGTCTAGTGGCTGCAATTTATGACTACAGTGAGAAGAAAATGTAAGAAGAACAATTTCATTTTTTCGGAAGATTCCAAAGATTGAGCAGTTATATGAGTTTTGTGATTATCCATTAAGAGCAAAACTTTATTTTCCATAGAAGCTCTAGCATGTTTTTTTGAAGTGTTGTAACCAATCCATAAAGATTTCAGAGTTCGACCATCTACTTGTATTGGCACAACCAACTGATCCAACTGGTGCACCATTTGGCATATGGTTCTTATAATATTTGCAAGGAAACACCAAAAGCGAAAGGATGGAATTTCCTATTGCACTGATAACACCAATCATTGTAATTAGAACTCCGCGCTCTGCCGACGTAATTTGTCTCACTTGCTTTGATCCAGTTTCTACAATTATTTTTGCAGGAGCTTGAACTGTAGTTAAAGCTGTCTCATCTACATTATAAATATTTGCTGGGTCAATCTTTCATTTGCTGTATATTTTTTTCAAGTTTTCATAAAATTGCGTCACTGCTTCTTTATTAAAACCAGAACATCTAGCTAAACTAATAGCTTCAGGTTTTCGGAGAGAAATATTTTTATTTCTCTTCATAAAGGATGTTATAAATTTTCGACCAGCTTTTTCTTCTCTTTCCAGTTTTGGGGAATATTTTTGTTGTATTTTAAGGCAAGTTTATAAGCCAATGCTAGAGCATTTTTGTACGTGAATCCATTATGATATTTTGCAGACTTAATGAAATATTCAGTCAAAGTTTTTTGTCCTTCAAATGTAAAAATTTTACGAACAGAATAATTTGGTTCAAAATTATGGGGCTGAATCTTTCCGTCTTTTAGCTTTTTCAAATATCTGTCTAAAGTTCTTCAGGCAACTCCATAATTGTAATGTTTTCTAACACGCGTCTAACTTGAAAGCAAGCTGTATTTACAATGGTGAGCAAAACGAACATACAGATAAAACGTGCGAGTAGTGTGACGTCACTATGAAGCTTATGAGCGTAGTTAATCGATATGTTACATCTTCCTTCTAAAAAAATCAAATGACACACTGAAAATAAAATAAAACAAACAAGCTTTTTTAATGCGCACTATACAATGTAGTCTTTGTATTTGGACGGAAATTTGATGGGCCGCCCGTAACGAGATGTAGGACGTGATTCATGCATAACTGAGCCTGAAGATTGGCTATTAGAAAGTGGCTCAAGTTGTGGTTGGTTTACGTCAGAGTTTTGTTTAAAATTAGCTCTGTGACTTTGAAAGTGTCTGTTGTAAGTCGGAAAAGTTAAATTTGCTTTGTATAAATGACGGCGATTTCTGCGCAGGAAACCTTTCTCGCCACAAATCGTGTAAGAGCGTGGTTCAGGGCGCACATCGACAACACATGACTTATTCCATTTTTTGTTCTTACGATAACATACAACATCTCCTTTCTGCAACGGTTTCAATGGATTTGCACAGCGATCATAATAACGTTTTTGACGAGATTGCGCTTTGATTAATTCTGCAGACGGATCAACAATATTGGGGGTTAACAATGATGTCGCTACAGGTATTTTTGTTCTTAGACGTCTGCTCATTAACATCTGAGCCGGAGAATATTTCATGCCTGAAACTGGAGTATTACGATATTCTAAAAGAGCTAAATACGGATCTGTGTTTTCTTCGTGAGCTTTTTTCAGAATCTTTTTAGAGTTTGGACACTGCGTTCAGCTTGACCGTTACTTTGACTGTATGTCGGGCTTGAAGTGGTAGTTTTGATGCCCCAAGCTTTGGCAAACGCAATAAATTCATTACTTTGAAACGGCATATTGTCACTCACAATTTCTACAGGTATACCATGCCGCGCAAAAACGCTTTTACATTGTTCAATAATAGTAGAAGCTGTTTTGTCAGACAAACATTGTAACTTAGGATATTTAGAATAATAATCAACAATCACAAGATAATCTTTGGCTTGAAAAGTCATAATATCAATACCCACTTTAAGAAAGCGCTCATTCAAAATAGCGTGCGATATCATGGGTTCACGTTGTTGATTGTTTTGATACTTAATACACAATTCACAATTTTTGACAATGCGCTCAATATCAGCATTCATACTAGGCCAATAAACCAACTCTCTTGCTCGAGATTTACATTTTTCAATACCAAAATGCGACTCGTGAATTAAATTTAGTGTTTGCGGTTGTAAAGATTTTGGTATAACGATGCGAGTAGTAGGTAAAGGCTGGTTTGGCGTCATTTTCCGCTAGTGGCGCTAGAGAGCAGGCGCAGGCGCAGGCGCATATGACGTCATCGCAGGCGCGGTGGCGCTAGAGAGCGGTGGCGGAGGGTGGCGCTAGAGAGGCGGATCCGAATCCTATTCCGAATCCTAATCCTACTCCTATTTCTAATCCTACTCCTATTCCTAATCCTACTCCTATTCCTAATCCTATTTCTAATCCTATTCCTAATCCTACTCCTAATCCTACTCCTAATCCTAATCCTAATCCTACTCCTATTCCTAATCCTACTCCTATTTCTAATCCTACTCCTAATCCTACTCCTAATCCTAATCCTACTCCTAATCCTACTCCAATTTCTAATCCTACTCCTATTCCTAATTCTACCTCTATTCCTAATCCTACTCCTAATCCTAATCCCATCCTATTCTTAATCCTAATCCTATTCCTAATCCTACTCCTATTTTGAATCCTATTTCGAATCTTACTCCTATTCCTAATCCTATTCCTAATCCTTTTCTAATCCTACTCTTATTCCTAATCCTATTCCTATTCCTAATCCTATTTCTATTCTTTTTCCTATTCCTAAGAAAGACGATGATCCTGAGTTCAATTCTTAGCCAAGACAATATAAAACCTATACCTAAGACATACAGTAGTCCTGAGTTGGATTCCTTCCCTAGATAATATAAAACCAAACCCTAAGAAAGACAGAAGTCTTGAGTTTGACTCCCAACCAAAACAGCGAAGCTGTAAATCCTAACCCTAAGAAAACCAGTAGTCTTGAGTTTGATCCCCAACCAAGACAGCGAAGCTGTAAATCCTAATCCTAAGAAAGGTCCTGAGTTAGATTCCCACCCAAGACAGTATAAACTCTAACCTTAAGAAAATTAATAGGCCTGAGTTGGATTCCTTCCCTAGATAATATATATTTAAATCTTAAGAAAGGCAGAAGTCCTGAGTTAGATTCCCACCCAAGACGGTATAAACTCTAACCTTAAGAAAGTCAGTGGTCTTGAGTTCGTTTCTTGTTCAAGATAATATAAATCCTAAACATAAGAAAATTAGTAGTCCTGAGTTTGATTCTCAACCAAGATAAAAGAAATCTTAATGCTAAGAGAAACAGTGGTCCTGAGTTGGATTCCTATCAAGACAATACAATCTCTAAGCCTAAGAGAGACGGTGGTCCTAAGTTTGACTCCTACTCAAGACAATACAATCTCTAAGCCTAAGAGAGACGGTGGTCCTAAGTTTGACTCCTACTCAAGATAATATTAAACCAAACCCTAAGAACAGCAGTAGTCCTGAGTTCGTTTCTGGTTCAATACTTCAAAACATAAGGTTATTTCAAGACATTCTGCAAGATTTTAAAGCAATAAAGCAAAGTTTTTCCTGTTTTTAAGTGCACAATAGAAAAGTCTCTCAATTGGTTTCCTGTTTTTAAGCGCACAATAGAAAATTTCTTTAATCAATTTCCCGTTTTTAAGTGTACAATAGAAAAGTCTCTCAATTGGTTTCCTGTTTTTTAAGCACTCTGTAGAAAAAGCTGTCAAACCTTTTGAAGCGCACAATAGAAAATTTCTTTAACCAATTTCCTGTTTTTTAAGCAGTCTGTAGAAAAACCTGTCAAAGCTTTTATTGATTTTAGCTATACAATAGAAAATTTCTTTAACCAATTTCCTGTTTTTAAGCGCTCTATTTCCTGCAAAGGGTAAGTCAGGTCAATACTCGGTTTTCCCCGTGGGGATTTCCCTAGGGTTTTTACCGGGATTGTTTGTATAGGTTTCTTTGTGGATTACAAACTTTGTCTTGATTTTGTTATATTTATGTTCAATTTCTCAATTTTTTCCCTAAAAATGTTTGGTTTTTAGATACTTTTATTCAATTTTAAAACTTTTTTTCTCTAAAAAACCTTGATTTTTGTTATAACTTTGTTTAATTTTTTCTAATCAATCTTAATTTTTTATAACTATCTTTAATTTTTTTCTAAACAACCTTGGTTTTGTTACACCAATTTTCAATTTTTTCTAAACAAGTTTGATTTTTGTTACATCCTTGGTGAATTTTCAGAATTTTTCTTTGTCAACCATAATTTTATTATGCCTTTTTGAATTTTTAAAAGTTTTTCTTTAGACAATATTGGTTTTTAGATATCTATCTTTAATTTTTTTTTTTTTTTTCTAAGCAAGCTTGATTTTTGCTATACTTATGTTCACTTTCTCAAAAAGTTTTTCTTTAGACAACCTTGATTTTTGTTACACATTTGTTTAATTCTTCAAACATTTTCTTAGTCAACCGTGATTTTTAGATACCTATTTTAATTTTTTCTAAGCAAGTTTGATTTTTGGTATACCCTTGTTGAATTTTTCCAAACTTTTCTTTGTCAACCACGATTTTTATTATACTTTTGTTGAATTTTTAAAAGTTTATCTTGATTTTTGTCCGTTCCTATCTTTAATTTTCTCCTATAAAAGCTTGATTTTTGTTACACCTTGTTGAATTTTTCAAAATTTTTCTTTGTCAACCATGATTTTTATTATATCTTTGTTGAAATTTTAAAAGTTTTTCTTTAGACAACCTTGATTTTGTACTTTTATTCAATTTTTCAAAAAATTTTTCTTAGACAACCTTGATTTTTGTTACACTTATCTTCAATTCTTTTTCTACACAAATTCGATTTTTGTTATACCTAACCTTAATTTTTCTTGTCAACCTTGATTTTTGTCATAACTATATTCAATTTTTTCTTAACAACCTCGATTTTTGTCATAACTTTGTTTAATTTTTTCTAACCAACCTTGATTTTTTGTCATACCTAACCTCAATTTCTTTTTGACAAACTTAATTTTTGTTATACCTTTGCTCAATTTTTTCTAAACAACCTTGTTTTTTGTCAAGCCTCTGCTTAATTTTTCCAAGGCAACCTTGATTTTTGTCACACCTATCTTTAATTTTTGTTGGTAACCCTGATTTTTGTCATATCTAACCTCAATTTCTTCTAGACAAACTTGATTTTTGTTGCACCCATTTTCAATTTTTTTTTAAACAACCTTGGTTTTTGTTATAACTATCTTCAATTTTTTTCCTCGGCAGTCTTGATTTGGATATATCTACGTTTAATTTTTACTTGGTAACCTTGATTTTTCTCACAACTTTGTTTAATTTTTTCTTGGAAACCTCGATTTTTGTCACACCTATCTTTAATTTTTCTTAACAATCTTAATTTTTGTCATACCTAAACTCAATTTCATTCTAAATAACCTTGATTTTTCTCATAACTATCTTCAATTTTTCTTAACAACCTCGATTTTTGTCGTACCTTTGTTTAATTTTTTCTTGAAAACTTTGTCATTTGTCATAACTATCTTTAATTTTTTCTTAACAACCTCAATTTTTGTCATACCTTTGTTTAAGCTTTTCTAATCAATCTTGATTTTTTATAACTGTCTTTAATTTTTTCTAAACAAGCTTGATTTTGTACTTTTATTCAATTTTTCAAAAAAAATTTTTCTTGGTTACCTTGATTTTTGTCATACCTAACCTTAATTTTTTCTAGACAAAATTGATTTTGTTATACAATACCTTTGCTTAATTTTTTCTAAACAACCTTGATTTTCCCATGCCTTTGTTTAATTTTTTCTTCGATTTTTGTCGTACCTATCTTTAATTTTTCTTAACAATCTTGATTTTTGTCATACCTAACCTCAATTTCTTCTAGACAATCTTGATTTTGTTGTACCTACCTTCAATTTTTTTTTTCTAAACAACCTTGCTTTTTGTCATACCTTTGTTTAATTTTTCTTGGTAACCTTGATTTTTGTCATACCTAACCTCAATTTTTTCTAGACAAACTTGATTTTGGTATATCTATGCTGAATTTTTTTCTTGATAACCTTGATTTTTGTTATACTTTTGCTTAATTTTTTCTTGGCAACTTTAATTTTTAGATACCTACATTTAATTTTTCCATAAGAAAGCTTGATTTTTAGGTACCTTTATTCAATTTTTTTCTTGATAACCTTGATTTTTGTTATACCCAATCTCAATTTTTCTTTAAGCAACCTTGATTTTTATTATACCTATGTTTAACTTTTTTTTCTAAACAAGCTTGATTTTTTGTTACACCCTTATTGAATTTTTTTTTTATCTTGACAACCTTGATTTTTATTCGCAGTCAAAGTAATTCTTAAAAGTTTTAAGCAAAAATTTTTATTGATAGGTTATTCGTGTTCAATAAGCAGATGTTTCATAATAAAAAAGTCATCTTTTTCCTTATTATTTAGTAAACCGAATTCAAACATAGTTATTATTTTTATGTTGTATGAATTTAATTTCTAGTGTTAACATTTTAATTGTTTCAAAAACGAATTCAATTCCAACTACGTTTAATCTTTTGGTCGTTTTATAAACTTTTAATAATAAGAAAGCTACCCGTAATCTCTGTAAGCGTGACCATATGCTTTTGATAATTGCGTCAAATTCTCTCTCTTACACAGAAGCTGGCCGTATCCTGTTCATAGCGTATTTCGTTTCCTGACATATTCATGATCGGAGTTTGAAAGTCTGGTTACCTTAATTTCCAGAGTAAAAATAGAGTAAGCGAAAATTTTTATAATACATCTTGATTTTTATAGTTTTTAACAATTTTCAGTAAAAAGGAAAATTTATTACAAGCTTGATCAAAAATATTTTGATTTCAAAACACCGCTTAGTTTGATCCCCAGTCAAGTACAACCGTTTATGTTAAAAAGTTTTACATTTTTTCACTTTTAATAAGAAAATTCATCATAAAATTGAACATTTTAATTCATTTACCAACTAAATTTTCTAAACTTAACATAAAATTTGAAATCAAATAAGACCAACGTAAGTTTGAAAAGTTTTGTATAAGTAAGATCAATTCCAAAAAAAAATCGGTTGTATTTTGAAAATATATTAAGATTTATTCTATCAAGTCCTATCGCAGTTAGTTCTTATGTCTAAATGAAAACAAACCAAACTGAAATTATTTAATTAACTTATTGACGAGCTCAAAATCTAAAAATAAACTCTTCAAAAAATCAGGATTTTTAAAAAATATCTAAAAATTTCGCTTTCAGGATACGGTTTTGCTTGGGGTAACAAACACAAATAAAGTAAGAAACCAATAAATTCACTCTTTTATCTTGAACGTTGCTAACCTCTAAGAAAAAGGTGTGGACATCAACGATGTCAAAGAAAACGTATACGGATATTAAAACTTAAACTTTTAAATTTCATTTTCCGCAACAACGTTTTGTAGTCAAGTTTTAAATTATTGCACTAGTTTAACCAAAAATACTTTAGTTTTTCTTTCTCTAAATAAACGTTTTAACTAAAAGCTTCCTTAATTGATATTAAAAATCGATCCGCGAATATAATTTTATTCATTTTTCACAGGGAGGTTTTGTGGTCAGGTTCTTAAAATAAAATTAAAGATTTCCTCAAGAATCGCACATTGTAAAGTTTTTTTGTATGGAAACACTAGATTCCTTCTACGTGAAAAAATTTAACTTTTTAAGAGACCGACCTTTTTACCAAGTGTCTTAAAAGTTACGGAAACACTAGCTTAAAAAAAATTTAAAAATTTCTAAAAAGTGTACGTTTCTTCGTTGCAGAAGTTTAGTTTTTAGAACCAAACCCTAAAAAATTCTACTTTGTGTTAGATTTTTACTATTTTTAACACATAGCAACAACTCAATCTCAAAATTTTTATCACAATTGGTTTCTTAATTGCACAAATGTTGTAATTTTGTCAAACTCTTTGTATAATTGTTGCACAGAAGCAAATATTTCGACTTTTACACGGTTCTCATTTTACTTAGTTTTTTCTTTCCAAAGTAAAAAGAGTCGCAAAGTTTTAGTTTAAAGAGTTTTTTTCACCTTGTAACTTAAATGTTTTCAATCTACTTTGCATTAAAAAGGTGTTTAGCGTTACAAAATTTCACAAGATTTTCTCAAGTTGTAACCGTCTTGATTGAAAAATAGCAAATTTGGCGTTAAAAGTTGTTCGATTTACAAATCAATATCTGTTTTTAGCAACTGTTTATTCATCATGTGACCTAAATGTGATGCTTTAAATTAACTTTATGATAAAAATCAGTCAACCTCACAAATTTTAACTAGTTGAAACCATTTGTGCCTCAAAAAATTAGAAACATTACCCTTCAGCATGATTTAATTTTGCCTTTTTACAAGCAAACTTTTCGAAACAAACCTACATTTTACTTTGTTCACGTTTCAATAGCTAAGTTTGTTGTTTCGAAAATAAAAGCCAAGAAATTTTTTTTTATTTTTCAATTTAAAGTCACAACTTGTGTATTTTGATTTATAAACCTAACTTTCTTAATCTATTATGCATGTAAATTGTAGAGCATATCAATTTCTATGCGTTCAACTGGTCTGTTAGATTTTCATTTAAAAAAATTCTCTCGACTTTACGTATTGTTGTCTTTAGTTATAAAAAAATTTATCACAATTTGCTAAAAAATTTTCTTTTTCATCATTTATAAGTTTGTTTGATGGTGAAATGTTAGATAAAAGTTACAATTTGAAAAATTTTTATAATAGTGTTTTTATTGCTTTTTTAAGCAAAAGTTCATGCTCAAACCTTGAAAAATACACAGATCGTCATGAAAAGTTTTATTTAAACCACAGTGTTGTCTATTTTACCAAGTTTTTTTTGTATCATAACAGCAATAAATCTATTTCTCAAGTCAACTGTTGAACTTTGCGTCATAATCACAGTTCTTCTTTCTGTTATTCTTGTTTTCAACACTATCTTTGCCATTTTTGATTATTTTCTTGTGTTTTTTGCTTAATGTCATCATCACCAACCCATACAATCTAGTTAATTTTACACTTTATTTATTTTTGTTGACGTTCAGGTGTCTGTTTTTAGCTTTTACTTAATTTTTCTAATTTTTAATTTTAAAAAGGATTCTTGTTTTTATTTTATTTTTCGAAAATGTGATTATTTTTAGCGGTGAAACGTGTGAATATTTGACGGTTTCTCTTGGTAGGTTTAATATCACTGATTTCAGAGAATAACTGTTTTTAAAATTCAATTGTATCAAACTTGTGAAAATTATGAAATTAGTAGTAAAACAGAATAAAGTTTTTAATAACAAAGAAAAAGTATTTCACCAAAAGTGTCTTTCAAACCAATTTTATTTTACGTGACAATAGCTTCACCTCCGAAGTGTTTCACTCACGTGCGACCTCGCAAAAGCTTCGTTACGTGAAGTTCGAAAAACGCTTGCTTAAAAAACTAGTTTTATTGTACAATATAGTAAGCAGAACAAACATTTTAAAATTTTTATTCTATTTTCATAACAGCTTTATTTAAGCAATTTCCCACTTGTAAAAGAAATCTTAACATTTCAACGTAATCTCACTCTACGAACGTTTTTGTTCGTTTTTGAACCTAATCAAAAGAACTGAATTTAAACATTATCAGACCCACAAACCAACCAAGAGAAACCGTCAAATATTCACACGTTTCACCGCTAAAAATAATCACATTTTCGAAAAATAAAATAAAAACAAGAATCCTTTTTAAAATTAAAAATTAGAAAAATTAAGTAAAAGCTAAAAACAGACACCTGAACGTCAACAAAAATAAATAAAGTGTAAAATTAACTAGATTGTATGGGTTGGTGATGATGACATTAAGCAAAAAACACAAGAAAATAATCAAAAATGGCAAAGATAGTGTTGAAAACAAGAATAACAGAAAGAAGAACTGTGATTATGACGCAAAGTTCAACAGTTGACTTGAGAAATAGATTTATTGCTGTTATGATACAAAAAAAAACTTGGTAAAATAGACAACACTGTGGTTTAAATAAAACTTTTCATGACGATCTGTGTATTTTTCAAGGTTTGAGCATGAACTTTTGCTTAAAAAAGCAATAAAAACACTATTATAAAAATTTTTCAAATTGTAACTTTTATCTAACATTTCACCATCAAACAAACTTATAAATGATGAAAAAGAAAATTTTTTAGCAAATTGTGATAAATTTTTTTATAACTAAAGACAACAATACGTAAAGTCGAGAGAATTTTTTTAAATGAAAATCTAACAGACCAGTTGAACGCATAGAAATTGATATGCTCTACAATTTACATGCATAATAGATTAAGAAAGTTTAGGTTTATAAATCAAAATACACAAGTTGTGACTTTAAATTGAAAAATAAAAAAAAATTTCTTGGCTTTTATTTTCGAAAC